>JABUQX010061978.1:0-5000 GCA_015478945.1 Trachelipus rathkii
TGATAAGCTTGGCATGAATATTTAAAAGGTGGTGCATTTTAGTGATGCCCATAATATGTGAGCACTCTCATGAATAAATTAATATTCATGAAAATACAGCACATTATGGTACATTTTAATGGTGCCCATAATATGAACATTCCCATGGATAAATTAATATTCATGAGAACAAAGCATATTATGGTACAGTGATTCACAATGATATGATTCACATTCTTCTGAGCACTGTGTCCTCAGAAAATTGCCAACCATATTATGTGAGGCATGTGAGAAATGCCACAATAGTACTACCTGGAATATAACAATGAATATTTGTAAATATTCATTGTCATATCAGATACTACGACATTAAAGATTTCCATACTAGTGTTTGCACCTCAAATGATGTTCAAGACATCATTTGGAATACAACTCACTAGTATGTACTTGTATGTATTTAGCCACACATTATACATATGATAGAATAGCAGTTGCTATTCTAATACATGCAAATATGTAGCCACAAGTAAGCATGGTATGGAGGCCAAGGTAGCGCTATACCCACACCATGCTAAGTTTTATGAATCCTAGGGAAATTTGCACATAGATTCCCTTGCGACGCCGCAGCATGAAATATGCAAAAGACTCCCATTTATTACATGGGAGGCTTCCGCATATTTGGATTCATAAAACTAGCTATCACCACACCATATTACATTCATAGCTAAGCTACATGCTCACTAGCCACAAATGTGAATTAAAATATAGGCATATATATATAGATATATATTACCTTTAACGTACCTTGAGAACACTTAAATAAAGGTGTTAGCAATAATTTATGATACCAATTCTCCTCACTGCAAGACCGTGCTTTCTACCACATAACAGTTTTTAGAAGTTAGGCCGATGACGCAGTTGCATCATCCAAGCGAAGAATCTGCCAGGTTGCCAGCAGTACTGTAAATAATTGCTGTCGCTAAAAATGTAAAAATATCGTAGTTGTAAACTGGCAACAATGTAAAGGATATATACTATATATATATATATATATATCTATATATATATATATATATATATATATATATATATATATATATATTTAAGAAATATACATATATATATGTATATATATATATATTTATTTATTATATATATATATATCTTATATATATATATATAATATATATATATTATATATATATATACATATACTAATATATAATATAATATATAATAATATATATATATATATTATAAAGGTTATATATATATATAATAAAAATATATTATATATATATATATATATATATATATATATATATATATATATATATATATATATATATATATAATAATATATATATATATTATATATATATATATATATATTTATATTAGGGATGTACCGATAGTATCGGTATCGGTATCGGTATCGGTAGTATCGGCCATTTTTGATGGTATCGGTATCGGTATCGGTATCGGCTAAAATGGCCGATACTTAGCCGATACTTCTTACTTTTTGGTGAAAATTATGAGAACTTTTTAGATTTCGTAAATAATAAAATCTAGTTCGATTAAGATAGCTAGTACTAAGTATGTTTTTTTTTTTTCCTCGATTTAATTTTTAACTTAGATTTTTAGCGTTTCTCCAACTTGGTCTTTAGCGCAAAATTTACCTATTTGGACAGCCATTATTATAATTTATACAGATTTATCTACTTTTTTAGTTGATCAATAGTATTTTTTTTTTTTGTACGCAATTTCGTGAGAGCGTGTGAGTGCGTGAGTGTTTTTAAACTTTCTGGATTATTCATATTTTAGATATTTGCTGTAAATAGGGTTTTATCGTTTTAAAATTTAGGTTTTAGCGTACGAATAAATTTTCCTCATTTCTCCTTTTTTTTTTTTTTTTTTTTTTTTTTTTTTTTTTTTTTTTTTTTTTTTTTTTTTTTTTTTTTTTTTTTTTTTTTTTTTTTTTTTTTTTGATTGCGTGTGCGTGTATGATAGCAGATTTGCACATTCGTGGTCTTTCTTTGACTTTAAACCAAATCAATGGCTTGCACTTAACTCTGCATCATGGAGAATACTACCCTCTAACTCTAAACTAATTTTATGCTCTTGTCTGAGACCCTGTAAGAATTCAACCTTCAACTCGTTTAATATATCCAACTTAACTTATTTTATAATTTTCCCGTTAGAAGGGTGAGTTGTGCCTTTGTTAAATAATAACATTTCTATACACGTCTCGAGAATCTCGAATCTCCTAACTTCGATGTTCTGTGGCTTAAAATCTTTCTTCCTTCTACTACAATAATTTTATGCTTCTGCTACTATTCTCCTAACAGAACAGATTTTCATGACTTTTTTTGATTACCTTACTACTTCTTTTCTTACGAGACTGTTATATCTTCTCTTCCTATTTTTTTGTTCCGCTATTTAGGGGATTTCAATGTACAAAACTGAATTGTTGGGTTCCTCTCGTACGATTTAGTTGGGAGGAAGCCGAATCATTCAAGTATTCTCAACGATCTTGAGCAACTTGATTAAATAACCACACACACTCTGGATCGTCCCAACCAATTTTTGAACACACTTGACCTATGTTTCACACTAGTCCTTACTCTCTATAAATACACCACTTCGCTCCTATCGGTTAATCTGACCACAACCTTATAGCTCTTAATTTTATACTTTCTCTTCAACATCTCCATCCTGCCCTATGCGGTTTTCTGGCACTTTTGATCGGACCGATTTGGGGCAATTGCGTTTGCTTCTACGCTAATTATAATTGAAGTGACTGTTTTGACTCTTAAGACGCTTCAGATTCTGCCGATAACGTGGGAACTGTAATTGTTAATGGGATGAGCAGGTTCATTCCTTCTTGGCTAAATCTTTTTCTCCTCAAAATTCTATGGTCGATTCGTGCTTGTTCCCTGTCCAGTTCAGGCTAAGACAATACTGGTATCGGGTGTGGAAAAATTCTCTTTCTCCTATTCACTCTTGCCATATTTTCATTCAGCTAGAAAATCGTGCTGCAGGGATACTCTTCGACGAGCAAAGCGGACTTTCATTAAACGAAAATGCGCTGACCTCCTTGGTTCCTACTGACAAATCTCTCTGGGCTCTTTGCAAAAACATTTCTAAACAACTTCTGTAAAATCATGCCCTTTCCTCTCTTTTCGCTCTGATGATTTCTGTTGCTTAATACTTCCAACTGAAAAGGCAATCATCTCTTTGGCCTCTATTTTTCCCTCTAATCAACCTGGACGATTTGGTATTCCTCTCCTCCTCTTTCTCCTCGCAGGTGTCTATGCTTTTAAACCTATCATTTCATTTGATCGGGTGAATGACCTGTAATCTATGAACGTTAGGAAGGCGGGTTGCCCGATGGCATTCCTCTCCGAGTTTGAGGAAGTGTTCTTCCGTGCTGACCCCACCCCTCGTTCAACTATATTCTTCTGCCTCAATACTAAGCACTTTCCCTCAGGGTTGGAAGCGCGCATATGTCCAACTAATCCCGAAAAATGATGCTGTTTCTGATCCTTCTAACATCGCCCTATAGCTTTCACTTGTATTCTTTCTAAGATTTAAACCTTCTCAACTCTCACTTCTTAGATCATGTGGAATCTCTTTCCCTTCTTTCTGAATTCCAGTACGGCTTTCGGTGCTCGAGATCTACTGGCGGATATACTTTCCTATTTAACTGATTTATGGTTTTCCGCTTAGGAACTACGGGACGACTTGTGTGTGGCGCTTGACATTGCCAGAAGCATTTGAACCGGGTAATGGCACGCGTCACTGCTCTTCAAGCTCCCCTCTCCAAGCTCCCCCCCTTTGGGTTTCCTTCTTCTTTTTGCTTCGCTCTATGTCGGCTGTTGTTGATGGGGAGACTTCTTTTTCTGTCAATAGTGGTGTCCTCAGGGTTCTGTTTCTCATCTCCTACTTTCTACGTTCTCTCTAAATCAATGCTCTAGTCACCTTCACATATATCACATCACTAAAACTAGAACACTTGACCCTTCCATTCTCAACTCTATCTATTCTGCTCCCTCTTTACTATTTAGAATTGCCTCTCGTTTAATCTTTCCGATTCTATCTCGCGGTGATCTGGATAGAATTTCAGGGGTGGGTCTCTCAACCTTGTGAAATTAATTCTTTAAAAACCCCACTTCTACAATCTCCTCTCTCTAAGACATAACTTTCCTATCTCTTGCGACGGTTCTCTCGTCTCTCCTGTTGACAATATAAAACATTCCTTGGCCTAACATAAACAAAAAATGTTTTGAAAACCTCTAAAATCACAGTGGTTGCTAGGGGCGGCTACAAGAAACTGGGAGTTCCTGTTTAGACCAGAGATTCCAACCCGTGTGCCGCGAGATCTGTCAGGGGTGCCGCGTGATTTTAATTTAATTGTAACAACTTTAACCATTTTAATGAAATTACGTTTTCAATTTATTAGGCAAAAATTCTTTAAGAGGCTTTAACCTCCCTCTCTCCTGAAAGGTAAATATATATACCGTATATATATATATATATATATAATATATGATATATATATATTATATATATAGGTATTATATTATATTATATAATATATATATATATATTATAATATATATAATATATATATATATATATATATATATATATATTTATAATATATATATATATATATAATTATATATATATATATATATATATATATATATATATATATATATATATAAATATATATATATAATATATATATTTATATATATATATATATATAATATATATATATATATATATATATATTATTATATATATAATATACGTAAGTTGCAGGACAGAGTCTCTGCCAGGCGTAAGACAGTAAGATGCTCGATGTCTCTATGACCTCTATAAGTCTATGAGTCTATGTCTATTGTTAATTTAAAACTGCTTTCCATTTTGTTTTAAAATTTGTGCTAGAAATGTTCTAAAATTTTCAAGAAATAAGAGAGCGAACTTATACCACCTACTTTAAGTGAGAGTAA
>JABUQX010061978.1:10000-20000 GCA_015478945.1 Trachelipus rathkii
CGCGCCATCCCTGTATATATATTATATTATATATATATATATATATATATAGTATATATATATATTATGATTATATTAATACTATATATATATATATATATATATATATATAATATATATATATATAATATATTAAATAAATTATATATATATATTATATAATATTATAATATATATATAATTATATATAATATATATATCTATATATATATGATATAATATCTTATATATATAATATATATTATATATATGTATATATATTATAATGTTGTGTTGGTGGTTGTAAAATTTAAAAAAAGCTTCCTTAAAACAACAATTGTTTGAAACTAAAAATACGCACAAAACGAATGCTATTGTTGTTTTAAAAAGGGAACTAATTTTTTTAATTTTAATACATTACTTTTCTCTATCTGCATTGCCCCACATTTATTTATTAGAGTTAAAGTTTCATTTTGTTATACGTAAATTTTATTATAAAAAACAGAGAAAAAATAAAACAAATACAAAAAAATACCAGGAAATAGTCGACCGCACATTGTATAGAGTTTTATTTGAATACTTATTAAATATTTATAAAGCAGAATTTAAGTTAAGTATAATTAAGAGTATTCTCAAGACTCTCCAAAAAAAATTCATTTTTATTAGAATAGTAACATCCAGATATTTTGGTTAAAAAATTGCCACAAATGAATTAAATTGAAAATTATTTACAATTATTTACGTGGTTGAACAAACCTTTTTAAATGGAACATAAAGAATACGAAGAGCTTTGTAAATAAATTTCAAACTTAATGAAATTCAAAATTACCTTTGCAGCTTTAGTGAAGGTTTATATATATATATTATTTTCAGTATCACCACCGCTCACGGGCAAGCCCTATTCAAGGAGGGGGTGTTAAAATAAACAAAAAATTCAACTAACGCAAATTACGCAGATTGAGCACAGACGCGGCTTTAAAGTGAGGGAGATTAATTGAGTAGGAAACACAGAAGATGGAAGAGAATTTCCAAGAATAGAGGTGACAGGAAAGAAGGAGCCAACCGCAGCAAACTAGTCTGGAGTTGCTGATATCAACACAAAACTCATGTGCCGCACATGCACCCTTGTGCTACGAAAGGGCGTCTTAAAGTTGGCAGCGCGAGTGAAAGCTCCTCGAAGCAACTGCCTGCTACGATACCTATAGAAAGAGATAAAGCACCAAATCGCGCCGCAAAGATAGATGGTCAAGTGAACTAAAAAGAACAGAACAGTTTATAACAAGTCTTTTTGCCTTTTGACTCGACCCTACGTCCAAAAGCGGGTGAAACCTGAGCCCACCCAGATATGAGCAGTACTCCATACAAGGCGGATGAGGCCCTTGTTACAACTGGAGTAACTGTGAAGAGGAAATAAAAAAGTCTCGCAGCTAAACAGAACTCCCAGTTTCTTGAGGCCTGCCTTAGCAACCGTGTGATGATGAGTTCCACAGACATTTTTTGTTTTATGTTAAGGCCAAAATTTTATATTGTCAACAGGGAAGACGAGAGAACCGTCGAAAGATAGGAAAGTTAGAAGGTTTCTTAGAGAGGAAGATTTGTAGAAGTTGAGTTTTTAATAGAATAAATTATAACAAGGTTAAGGCGACCCTACCAGAAATTCTATCCAGATGATCGAGAATAGAATTCGGAAAGATTAAGACGAGAGGAAATTTCTAGAAGTAAGAGAAAGAGCAGAATTTACATTATTTTAAGAATGAAAGGGGTCGAGTCATCGGCATTGAGTGGATAGAGTTTAGATGTGCAGTGTGAGAAGATCATTAATGAAAAAGTAGAAAAGTAGAGATAAGACAGAAAATTCTCAAAAATCATTGTTAACAGGAAAGTACAAATAAATCACTCCATTTAGAACTAAGGACAGAGATCGATTTGAAATAAAACTTCAAATAATGAGCAAAGTTTTGGAGAAACCAAAGGAGGGGAGCTTTGGAGAGCAGTGATGCGTGCCATAACCCGGTCAAATGCTTTTGGATATGTCAAGCGCCACCCGCAAGTCTCCCGTAGTTCCTAAGGGCGGAAAACCATAAATCAGTAAGATAGGAAAGTATATCGCCAGTAGACTTATATATATATTTATATATATAATATATAGATATATATATATTATATATATATATATATATATATTAATATATATTATATATATAATCTATATAATAATATATATATATAATTAAATATATATATATATATATATATATATATATATATATATATATAATATAAATATATATATATAATATTATATATATATATAAATATATATATATATATTATATATTATATATATAATATTTATATATATATATATAATATATATATTATATATATATAATATGATTATATATTATAATATATATATATATATAATATATATATATTATATATATATATATATTGAATAGAAAATATATAGAGACGGTACATAAGATACTAAATGGTGATAGTCTAAATATATATAATATATATATAATATATAATATATATTATAAATTATGAATTTATAACATTGAAGGACCGGAAAAAAAAAAAGACTGACAGAATAAGCTGATATTCTGATGCATAATGGATAAGAAAGTACAAAAATGAATTCATTGTGATAGAATTTGGGCAGCAAGGGAGACTTTATAATCTAATTTCATTTCTTCGAACCGATAAAAGAAAATTTTTTTTTGATTGAACAAACCTCACATTTATCTTAATTTTTTTTGGGAAACCAAAAAAAAAAAAAATCTGTTCGTTTTTTTTTTGGGAGGGGGGGGAAAGGGAAAAAATTTTTTTTTCGGGGCTTTCACAAATATGGCAATAAAAGTCTTTTAATTAAAAAGATTTAATTCAAAAACTTTTTCACATTAAATAAGCTCCTCTTTTGTGTAGGAATAAATTTCATTTTAGACACTTTATTTCAAATTTTATTTTCTAAAAGTTTTTTTTACAAATCTCTGAAAAAGTACTTTCAAAATTTTTGAAAATAAAAACACTCATCATGTTGACACCACCTTACATTATACAAAAGCATTTAATATAAACGTCAGTTTGTTTATGATTTTATATGCAGAGTTGTTAACGAATTTCAAGGAAAAGGAACTTTTCGTATGTAATAATGACTTTTTTGTATCTAAGTCAAGAAAAATGAAGTGCCAGAAAAACGCAAATAAACATTTGAAAATATTATTTCGTTTTTTCAGTCGGCAAAAAAAGAATATTTATTCTCGAATTCTATTATACATACATATACTATTATATATAATATTATATATATATGATATAGTATATATATATATATATATTATATATATATATAATATATATATATATATATATATATATATATTATATATAATTAATATATAGTATGAGGGGTTCCAATGCACCCTTCCTGGATTTAATCATAATTACCTGAGTTTCAAAGCAGTGACTATCGACAGCAGGAAGATTATAAAACTGTTCTGAGATGCCTTCTTTTTTCTGGTAAGTTGGATGGACTAGTTTGGTTGAGCCTACTGCATCATGTCTTAAAGGCGATGCTGTGTCGATTGGTTCGAGTCCTGGCGCAGTGAAATTTTTTTATTCTTCTTACTATTGCCAAATTTGGCACACAGCATGTTTGTGACATTTCGGGCGATGCTTTACTTTTTGGTTGCTCCTGTATACCAGAGCTACCCATGCAGAAGGCGCATGTAACGCCCCCAGCAGGTGTTCACCTACCCCCTGTCGATTTAAATAAGTACCGGGGAGTTTCAAAGCAAGTAAGTATCGGAGCTGAAGATAAAAAACTGTTCCCGATTTGCCCTTCTTTTTCTTGAAGGTGGTCGGACAGTGGTAAGCTTCCTTGGTCATTTGTCTAATCGGCAACGCTGTTTGTCCAAATGGTTTCGAGTCCTGGGCGCAAGTGAAATTTTTTCTGTTTTATTTTTTCAAATTGGTTGCAACAAGCATGTGTGCCATTTTGGCGTTCTTTGACTTTGATTGGTTACTCTTGTTACCCAGGAATACCACAGAATGCCATGTAACCCTAGCAGGTGTTCCACACACCCCTGTCATTTTAAATAAGTATCTGAGTTTCAAAACAGGATTTCCGAAGCAATATATAAGAAAAAATTGTTCCGAGATGCCATTTTTTCTGGGAAGGTGGATCGTACAAGTGACAGAGCTTCCTGCAAACAATTTGTCTAACGGCGACGCTGTTTCGATGGTTCGAGTCCTGGCGCGAGTGAAATTTATATTCGTCCTTATTATTGCAAATTTGCCGCAACAAACATGTTGTGCCCATTTCGGCGTTCCTTGACTTGGGTTGGTGGCTCCTGTAAAACCAGGGACAACTCCAAGGATAATCCATGCTAGCCACAGCAGTGTGTTCCAACACCTTCCTGTCGATTAAATAAGTACTTAGTTGCAAAGATGAATATCGGAGCTAGTAAATTAGAGAAACCTGTTTCCGATATGTCTTTCTTTTTTGTTCTGGAAAAGCGGATCGGACTAGTGGTAAGAGCTTCCTGTAATCTGTCTAACGGAACGGCAACGCTGTTGATGGCGAGTCTGGCGCGAGGTGAATTTTTTTCTTCGTCGTTATTTATTGCAAATTTGTCGCAAGCATGGTTGTGCATGTCTGCGTTTCTTGACTTTGGTTGTTGCTGACCTGTAACCCAAAGCTGCCAAAGCAGAATGCCAATGTAATGCCAACAGCAGGTGTTTCCAAACCACCCTCCCTGTCGATTTAATAAATAAGCACATGAAGTTTCAAAGCAGTGATATCGAAGCATTAGATTAGAAATCTGTTCCGAGGTGCCTTCTTTTTCTGGAAGCGGATATTAAATTAACATCTAAATTTCATTTTTATAAAAAAAATTTTTTTAACAATCCCAAGACAATGCTTGTACTGTTCATTGTTAAAATTCGGGACATCACCTTATTAGCATTATGCTATCCTTATTATGCTTTATTAAGCATTTGAAAATTGTGCTTTTCCCACCACCAACGTGGTAATGGCTTGAGAGGTAAATGACGTATTGAGTCATATAAGAATTTGGTGATTTTTATGCTATTTCACTGTAATTTTACCTGCCTGTAATTTATGACTGATATCTGTTTATTAGGACTATATACTGTATATATAATTATTATATTATATAATTTATATATATAGTATATATATAAATATATATATAATAATATATATTATATATATATATTATATATATATATATATATATATAATATATATAATTATAAATATATATTTATACGCAAACGTAAATAATTATTTTATTCATGACTTACGCTCCGGCAAGGTTTCTACATTTGAAAATTGATGAACACTTCTTTTGGTAATATATTTTTTACCTAAAAATATTTCTTGAAAAAAAATTTAAATACCCAAAATCTACTCTGCTCCGGCTCCGGCCTTCGCTCTGGCTCTGGCTTCCGATAAGGTTTCTGCACTATTTTTAAATTGTTCAGCACGTCTTCTGTAATGAATTTTTTTCAAATTAAAAAATATTTTTCGAAAAAATTTTTATCAGGCTTTCCAGCGGCTCCGATTCCGAATCCGATTTGAAAATGAGCAAATATGTAAATGTTTCAGCCAGGTTCTTTCTTACAACTATAATTTTTCTCCTAAAAAGTATTTAATGAAAGAAATAATTCCATACTCAGGATCCGGCTCCGTCGCGCTCCGACTTCGGCTTCGCTCCGCTAAGTGATTTCCCTAACTGGTTTTTTTTGTTTTTTTTATTTGTATATTTATTCAGCAACGTCTCCTGGCAATAAATTTTGCACCTAAAAAATATTTATTGAAAAATTTCATTACCTAGGATCCGGTTCCGACTTCGGCTTCAGATCCGGATCCAACTAAGGTTTATGTACTATTTAAAATTGTTCAATAAGTCTTTTGACAATATATATTTTTCACCTAAAATATATTATTGAAAAAAATTTCATACCCAGGATCCCGCTCCGGCTCCGACTTCAACTTTGGCTTCGGCTTCGGCTACGGATCCGACTAAGGTTTCTGCAACATATGAAAATTGGTTCAGCACGTCTTCTTGCAATAAATTTTTTACCTAAAAAAAAAAAATTTTTCGAAACACCCACATTTCATACCCAGGTCCGGGCTAAGATCCGCTCCAGATCCGACTTCGCTCCGAATGCCGACTAAGGTTTCCTCACTATTGAAATTGTTCGGCAGGTCCTTCTGATAATAAATCTTTTACCAAAAAAAATTATTTCCCCGACAAGAATTCAATACCTAGGATCAGGATACGGCTCCGGATACGACTTGGGCTCGGATCCGACTAATGTTTCTACACTATTTGAAAATTGTTCAGCACCGTCTTCTTCTATTAAATTTTCACCTAAAAAAGTATTTTCTTGAAAAAATTCATACCCTAGATCCGGATCCGGCTTCGACTCGGAATCCGTTAGACTTCGACTTCGACTTCGGCTCCGCGGATACGACTAAGGTTTCTGCTCTATTGAAAATTGTTTCGGCACGTCTTGCAAGGACAATAAATTTTCAACCGTCAAAAAATATTTCACCGAAAAAAATTCATTACCTCATTGATCAGTGCTCCGGATCCGGCTCCGGTATACCAACCTCGGCTGTCCGGATCCGACTAATTGTTTTTCTAGACTAATTTGAAACATTGTTCAGCACGTCTCCTTGAAATAAATTTTTCACCTCGAAAAAATATTTTCTGAGAGAAAATTCATACCCAGATCCGGATCCGTCCGGAACCGGCTCCGACTTCAGCTTCGCTCCGATTTCCGACCTAAGGTTTTGCAGCTATTTGAAAATTGTTTCGGCAGTTTAAGACATATAAATTGTTTCACTCAAAAAAAAAATTTCCCTCGCAAGAAAAATTCATACCCAGGATCCGGCTCCGGATACGGCTCCGGATAGACTTCGGGCTTCAGCTTCCGATCCGAACTAATGTTTCTACAACATTTGAACATTGCTCAGGTTCAAACGTCTTCTTCGAATAAAATTTTCACACTAAAAAAATATATTTTCTGAAGAAAATTATACCTCAGTCGATCCGGAATCCGGATTGGCTCTCCGATTCAGCTTCGGTTCCGGATTCCGACTAAGGGTGTTCTGGCACTATTTTGAAATTGTTTCGGTCACGCTCTGACATATAAATTTTTCCTGCCAAATATTTCCCGTAAAATAAAATTCTATACCGCAGGATCAGGCTCCGATCCGGCTCCGGATATGGCTCCGTATCCGACTAAGGTTTCTGCTCTATTTGAACATTGTTCAGCATGTCTTCTAATTTTTTTTTGAAAATAAATTTTTCACCTCAAAAAATATTTTCGGGAAGAAATTCATACCCCAGGATCCCGGAATCCGGATCCGGATCTGGTTTCCGTAACTGTCAGCTTCGGCTCCGGATCCGACAGAGGTTTCTGAACTATTTGAAAATTGTTCGGCCCGTCTTTTCTCATAATTTTTCACTCAAAAAAATTATTTCCCCGAAAAAAATTCATACCCGGGACCCAGGATCAGCTCCGGATCCGGCTCCGGGAAACGACTTCGGCTCCGGATCCGACCTCAATGTTTCTAGACTATTTGAACATATGTTCAGCTCACGTCTCCTTGAAATAAGCAATTTTTCACCATCAAAAAATCATTTTCTGAAGAACATTCTCTACCCAGGATCCGGATCCGAATTCCGGTCCGGCTTCCGACTTCAGCTTCGTAACGGATCCGACCTAAGTTTCTGCATCTTTTGAAAATTGTTCGGTCACGTTTTAAGCAATAAATTTTTCACTCGAAAAAAAATATTTCCGCGAAAAAAATTCATTACCCAGGATCCGGCTCCGGATAAGGCTTCCGCTTCGACTTCGGCTTCAGCTCCGGATCCGACTAATGTTTTTACTACTCTATTTGAACATTGCTCAGCATACCTCTTCTTGAAATAAAATTTTCCCCTAAAAAAAATATTTCTGAAGAAAATTCATTATCCCAGGATCGATCCGGACTTGGCTCCGACTTCAAGCTTCAGTCGGATCCGACTAGGTTTTTGCCACTATTTGAATTTTCGGTCACTCTTCCGACATATAAATTTTTCACCCAAAAAAATATTTTCCCGAAAAAAATTCAATACCCAGTGATCAGGCTCCGGGATCCGGCTATCCGGATATGGCTTCCGGATCCGACTAATGCTTCTAGACTATTTGAACATTGTTCAGCTGTTTCTTTCTTAAATAAATTTTTTCACCTCAAAAAATATATATTTTCTGAAGACAATTCATACCAGGATTCGAATCCGGATCCGGATCTGGCTGCCGACTTCATGCTTCGAACGTCACGGATTCGACTAGGTTTCTGGCAACTTATTTGAAAATTGTTCGGCACATCCGTCTTCTGACAAATTTTTCACCAAAGAAAATATTTCTTGAAAATTCATACCCAGGATCCGGCTCGGATACGTACTTTTAGCTTTTGGCTCCGGATCCGACTGTATATTGTTTCTACACTTATTCGAAATTGCTCAGCACGTCCGTTTCTTGAAATAAATTTTTTCACCTCTAAACAAAAGTATTTTTTCTGAGAGAAAATTCATCACCAGGTCCGATCCGGATCCGGATCCAGATCCGGCTCTGACTTCGGCTCGGCTCCGGATCCGGCTAATGTTTCTGCACATTTGAATAATTTTTGGCACGTCTTTCTGACAATAAATTTTTTCACCTAAAAAAAATATTTCACCGAAAAAAATTTCGATGACCAAGGAATCCGCCGATCCGGCTTCCGGATCTGGTATATTGACTTCGGTTTCTGCTCCGGATCCGAGCTAAGGTTTCTGGCACTATATTGCAGACGGCGTTCTAATCAATAAAATTTTCAACCTTAATAAAAATATTTCTTTGATAAAAAATTCGAATACTCTGGCCCTCCGCTCGCTCCGGCTCGCGCTCCGGGCCTCCGACAACCCGGCTCTGGCTTCGACTACGCTCCGTATCCGGCTCCGGATTCGTGATCTAAGGATTCTGCACTATTGAAAATTGTTCAGTACGTTTTCGCTGGCAATAAATGTTTTCATAAAAAAATTTTTTCTGAAAAAAATTATACCAGGATCTGGCTCCGGCACAGGTCACCTACGCACCACTCCGGCTCCGGTATTCCGGGTTTCCGGCTCGCGGTCTTCGTTCCAATTTAGTTGACTGAGTAAAAATCCGAAGAATGGTGGGAAATTAAGAATATAGAAAAAAAAAATAGATTTTTATAATTATACAATAAAATACATTTTTTAACCTCTATAGCCAACCTGGAATATGAAATTTGTATGGAAAATTGATTTTTTTTTTAGTTCATAACACATTTCTAATACATTTTCTGTATTTCTAATAATACTTTAACTTACATTTTTAAAAAGTAAATTACAAATGCCAATGATGTTCGGAGAATTTTTCTAATAATCTAGATAATAAAAAAAAAGATGGAAAATTTTGATTTTGACTGTTCAAAAGTTTATGAGGGTCGATGGAAATAAGTCTCCCCTTAAATACGTTAGAATTGAGGAGATAGCACACGGTTTGAAAAGTACGGTTCGAAAGGGTTACCAGACTTGGCCTCATACGCCATTGTAACCGAAATGGACTGCGTTGTGAGTGAAAGACTTTCAAGAATAGAATGTTTGATGTATATCAATGGTTTACATTTACAACTGGTGAGAGGTTTATGTTGGTTTGAAAATATGTTCCCTTTTAAAAGGTGCCACTGGGTTGCTCCGAAATAGTGCATCAACCTCCGGGAGAGTTTGTTTCCATTTTGTGGCACCGAACGTAGGTGTTGTGAACTAAAGCATAATGAAACACATATTCCAGTGTAGATATTGTTACACATTACAAGTATAGATATATGAATAATATAAATAATGAAATAATAATAATAATAAATAATAATAATAATAATAATAATAATAATAATAATAATAATAATAATAATAATAATAATAAATAA
>JABUQX010061978.1:25000-28371 GCA_015478945.1 Trachelipus rathkii
GTGCTGATGTAGTGATAAAAAGGTGGCAAAGGATATAATAATATTAGACTGATATTCTGGCATCGCAGAATGCTGCATGCTGAGGCGAAGAAGGAAGATAGACTGAGAGAGGTGGTAACATATTTTCTAATTAGGCTTATGAGACGCCGGTCTGACTATAAACACATACAGAAAAGACTGAGATCATGGTTGTTAGTAGGGGAGAAGGAGGGGCGAGCTTGAGAGTAGTAATTAGGGGTTTCGTGGATAACCATCCAGCACCCTTTTTTCTATTATAAAATGAATAGTGATAATATTAGGTTTACATGAAATTGATAGCCCGAAAGGCTATCAATTCGACAAAACAGACAAAACCGAAGTTTTGTCTATTTTTTTTATGTTTGTTTTGTTTTTTATAGTTTTTTTGTTTTATCTGTGTTTGTTTGTATATTTATATGTATTTATTTATTATTAGTCGAAGAAATTGATGATCAACGTAGTGAATCATAATTTCGAGCCTGATGGTGGTTCCAAAAAAAAAAAACTCGGCTCCGACTCCGACTCCGACCCCGGCTTCGGTCGCCGGGTCTTATCTCGTGCTCCGGGCGTGCGGGTTCTCAAACCTCCCGGCTCCGGGCCGCGGTTGCTCTACTCCTGTCATAGCATCCGTTTGAATGAATTTTTTATTTTTTATTATTATTTAATTAAATTATTTATTATTTAATCTATTATATTATTATTAATTATTATTATTATTATTTATTATTATTATTAATTTACATTTCAGATTTTTTACATTCTCAATATAAAATTATTAAAGATAAATCATAAACTCATTTGTTATAGATATATATATATACAAAAGACATATATTATATATATATATATATATATATATATATTATATATATATATTATATATATATATATATATATAGTATATATAAGTATTATATAGTATATATCATAAATATAATATCATAATATAATAAGTAATACATTTTAATAATAAATATATATAAAGACATATTACATTTTTTATTTTAAAACCTTTATTAGTAAATATATAAAACATATTACATTTTTATTTTAAATTCATAAAAAGAAATTAATCATATCGTATTTATCTCAATATAAAAAAGAACACTAGAGTTTCGTATACTTATATGGGGAAGAGGATTCCTCTGAACCCGAAAGGAATTGTACGGGCCGTATTTTTTATAAGTGCTCTTTTATTAGCTGTCATTCGCAGCTTCTTTTGCCCTTTTGAGATAGTCATCTCACCTTTTTTATTGGCTTTAAACCTTAACGGAGCCTTATATGCTAAATGTTTACCATTAAAAACAACATGAGGGTTTTTTGTTTTCATCTTTACGCAATACGTTCCTTACATGTAAACGTGGATGTAGCACGCCCTTAGCTCTCATTTTCTTCAAAACAACTAGCGCTGTTATATTGGTTATCTCCATCCTCCTTAAGTTTAGCAAATAATAACTATCATCATCATCATCTATTAACCCCTTGTTCAGTCTCATTATATCATCATCAATCATTCAATTGTTATTTAACACAGTTTTAAACATTAAGTGCTCAAAGTTTGACAGATTTTCCTGTTGTTTTATTTAATGTTTAATCCTTAGCTTTTAAACATATGATCAATAACCCGTCCTGTTTTTTAAAAGTCCGCCTGCGTATGACTGGAGGACCCCGTGCACACAAAAGCATCCGCTTGTATACCTGACCCTATTTCATCCGTTAAATCCCCTAAAAATTTACCTGTCGCATGATCATCCTCCCCTGCCCTGGTCACAAAGATAACACTGTCAGTATCACAATATACAACTCTTTGTCCTAGCTTCTCAAGAAGATTATAAAGTTTTACCCGAGCGCATGAGCAGTGGTGAAAGCGGCCACTGCAATGTTGGTGGACCTAGTAGTCTGTTCAGCGTATTGAGTGTATTTCACCGAAACAATATGTTTCTTATTTACACTGGTAACATCCTTTACTTCTTCATCTGCATTTTTAAAATGTCCCCATACTTCAGCATCGGTGTGACAGATAATATCCTCAGTGTGGGGTGCACGTTCCGCGAATTTTCCCCAAAGAGAATTGAGGCAATAACTTTGCGATGAAACGAAGACATGCATTCCCAGATCTAATGCATTAGCGCCTGTCCGTTTTAACCCCTGTCGATTCGTTCAAAGTTTTCAATGAACTATTGAACAAGGTAGCTTTACTAGCTATTCTGCAGGTAAGCCTGACCGCCTTCTGCTTTATCTTTCAAGAAATCTTGTAATATACCTGTAAACATTACCGATCTTTGGGTCAAGAGTTCAATTTCAATGAAAGCTTGGTGATCTTTGTATCCTTTTCTGTTAAGCTAACTCTAGTTCAGGTTGTACGTGTAAACATCCTCTGAACTCTCCCGTTGTCCATGTTCAGTACTGTTTAACATAATTTTCTTGACCTTTTTCAGCACAGGTTCTACATAGGTGATACTAAATCTTTCCTAATCTTTCCAGCAAAACAGGTTATAGGTAGAGGTTCCTGCAGAGGGAGGACCCCATACATATGGCTAACACCGAAATACGTCAATTGTTACACTTCTCTTTACTAAATGTTGTCATGGAGGTAGTCAGACCCTAACCAATTTTGTGGGTATCCCACTAGGAAAGCTTGAATTTCTGTACCCAGGTATAACGACGTGAAAATTCTAGGATAGTTAAGTTTGTTTTTTCCGTCTGTAGTGGATCCGATAAATTGTTTCTAATTGAAGAAATGAGGTCTTAATTAGCTTTCTACAAAATTATTATTACTACAATCTATTACCTACCTATTGACAAAATGACGCTAGCCATCTTCTTCGAGTGGGTTTCGGGGTGTTCATTGAACCGTACCGTATTACATTCCTCTTTCATTCTTTTTTTCATTCACAACCCATACTCTAACCACTTCGATAACCTCTAGCTCTATAGGCTGCTTCCTGGAGCATAGTTACTCTATACCGATCAAGACTTCCGACATTCAGGTGTTGTTTTCTTCCTTCTTCACATGCTTGATGCCCATGCCAAACACAACCGATTTCAGTAGATAGTAGTTTTCTTTTCAACAAGGTCCTTTACGATTCTTTTTTCAGACTGCAATACATCCATAGCCTTCCATTCTTGTTCATTCTTTGTTTTTAAAGTTTCACTACAATTATAATTTTTTAGTTTCACAAAATCTCTGATCCGTTAGATACCCCTGTATTTTTGTCAACAGGAACCTCAGCAATCCGTCAAGGGAAAGCTCTTCTATTCTTTCAGTTTTAATATTTCCGGCGCATCGCCACCATATGCGTGCATGGCTCGATATTTTGCCACAGTAATACGCTTGCATAAACTCCAACCAC
>JABUQX010061979.1:5000-10000 GCA_015478945.1 Trachelipus rathkii
GTAATTTATTTTTCTGTAAGTGTCGTACTTTTCGAGATTTTTTTTTTACATTCTGGTAATATGCTTTATACGCTGATTCCAAATATGTCATTGGTTTTCTGTAAGTGTCATACTTTTTGAGATAATTCTCCAGATAATTCTGTAATTCTGCTATATATATATATATATATATTATATATATATATATATATATATATATATATATATATCTCTTTATATATATTTTTTTTTTTATATATATATATATATATATATATATATATATATATATATATATATATATATATATATAATAAAGGTTATATAGGATCATGTCTGTTATCAGCATCCACTTCCATATACATATCGATTGCATGGATTCGAACATTTTTGTTTTATAAGAATTTTGCCTTATTGTTATTTCCTTACTATAACGGTATTACTACTCGTATTAATTAATATTAACAAGTTCTCGTATGAAATAAAAGTAAAAAAATTGGAAAGAACACTTTATAATAATAATAGAGCTTCACAGTCACAAGAAAATAAATTACAGTATTATGAAGTAAGATATATATATATATATATATATATATATATATATATATATATATATATATATATATATATATATATATATATATATATATATATATATATATATATATATATATATATATATATATATATATATATATATATATATATATATATATATATATATATATATAGGCTCTTGTTGATTATCAGCATCCAGTTAAGCTAAAGCCGATTTTATTTTAAAATCTACTAAATCGAACACAATGAACAGCAACGCCTCATAGTGTTAAAAGATTGAACTTTTTTTCTAATAAGTTAGTTAGTTAGTTATTGAAAATAATGGAAGTGAAATAAATTACTATTATAAGTTTAGTTAAATGGAAAGTGAAATAAATTAATAACATGAGTTTAGTGAGGTTAAATTACTGATTATAAGTTTGGTTAAATAAGATTTAAATAATATTCAAAATAATTAGATTTGTTTTTTTAACACAAAGATGTGAAGCTCACTTATTACAATTAGCGACAAAATTGTGAATTTTTTTGTTTTTACAGTTATACAAGTTCTGAAACAATGGAAAATGAAACATTATAATCTTGAATGGTTTCACAATAACATTTTAACAGAAATTGATGCAGTGAAATTTTTCCAAAAATATATTATTACTGTATTCCAAAAACTAAATTATGTAACAATGCTCATGAAATGGAAATTGCATTTCGAGAAAAAAGAGCACACGTATGGAAATGTAATGTTTCATGTAGGAATGATAAGAATATGTTTCTAACGAGTTGAGGTAATATATATATATATATATATATATATATATATATATATATATATATATATATATCATATATTTATATATATATATATATATATATATATATATATATATAAAAAATATAAAAATATAAATATATATATATATATATATATATATATATATATATATATATATATATATATATATATATATATATATATATATATATATATATATATATATATATATATATATATATATATAGCAGCATATATGTTGATATATATATATGGTTGTTGTTAGCATATATATATCAGTATAATTACGAACGTGATCATTAGACCACACTACAGAAAATAGCTGGCATTGGAATCAGCGTATAGTTTATTAATAGAATAAAAACGGGACATCAAATTACATATGTATAAAGTATTATGTAAAATGTTTTGCGATTTAAAACAACAACACCCTACTCTCTAAAAATTGAAGTTCAAGGAAACATATTTCCATTAGCTCGAGCCGATAGGACAGAGGGGGAGATGGTCCCATCGTCCACCTAGGCGCCGAGACCCCTGACTCCTGATATCTATGCGGTCTACTCTTGGGGGTATTCGTTAGTTTTAAATCATAAAACGACTTTACATATAATAAGCTTTATACGGCTAGGTCCAAAATATGTAAATTTGTTTTTGTAAGTGTCGTAAATTTTCGAGATTTTTTTTTAAAATTTGCAATAAGCTCTATACCTGATTCCAAATATAATTGGTTTGTAAGTGTCATAATTTCTTCGAGATGAATTCTCACTTAACAATGTTCTGTAATTATGATATATATATATAAATATATATATATTATATATATAATATATATATATATATATATATATATATATAGTATATATATATATATATATATGTTATATATATATATATATATATATATATATATATATATATATATATATATATATATATATATATACTACTATCAAAAATACTGTAATTTATTTTCTTGTGACTGTGAAGCTCTATTATTATTATAAAGTGTTCTTTCCAATTTTTTTACTTTTATTTCATACGAGAACATGTTAATATTAATTAAAACGAGTAGTAATACGGTATAGTAAGGAAATAACAATAAGGCAAAATTCTTAAAAAACAAAAATGTTCGAATCCATGCAATCGATATGTATATGGAAGTGGATGCTGATAACAGACATTATCCTAATATATATATATATATATATATATATATATATATTGGTATAGTTATAAAATATATATATATATATATATATATATATATACGTGTATATATATATATATATATATATATATATATATATATATATATATATATATATATATATATATATATATATATATATATATATATATAAAAATATAATATATATATATATATATATATATATATATATATATATATATATATATATATATATATATATATATATAGGGGGTGGGAAGAATAATAGGACCATTTGGGGTAGGGGAGAGGAATGTTAATGGAGAAAGTCTGTTAGAGTTGTGTGTCGAAAGAAGAATGATAGTGGGGAATACTTGGTTCAAAAAAAATGATAATCATAAGTATACATGGAAGAGTGAGATAACGGGGGGGAAGGCGATACTAGATTATGTGTGTGTAAATGGGAAAGATAGAGGTAGATTATTAGATGTAAATGTATTTAGAGGGGCGGGGAGGGGGATATCGGATCACTATTTGGTGATTGCCAGGATAAGGGTGGGAGGAGAGGTGACGGTGAGGGAAAGGGGAGAAAAGAGGAGAGTGGAAGTGATAAAGGTGGAAAAATTGGAGGAGATAGTATGTAAGAGGGAGTTTAGGAGAGGTATGGAGGACAGGTGGAGAAACGTGAGAGGGACGGGAATTGGGGAGGTGGAGGGGGAGTGGACGAGATTTAAGGAGGCAGTATGTGAAGAGGCTAGAAGGGTATGTGGAGTAAAGGGTGGAAGCAGAAGGAAAGGGAGTGAATGGTGGAGTGAGGAGGTGAAGGAGGTGGTGAAAAGGAAAAAGGAGGCTTATGTGAAATGGTTGGGAGGTAGGGGAGAAGATAGTTGGGAGGAATATAGAAGGGTTAGAGTGGAAGCAAAGAGGGCGGTGGAGAGGGCGAAGAGAAGAGCAAAAGAGGAATGGTGTAGAAAAGTGACGGAAAATTTTGAATCGGGGAGTAAGATGTTCTGGAAAAAGGTTAAGAAGAAGAAGGAGGGGTTGGGGGAGAGGATTAAGGGAGGAGATGGGGATTGGATAGGAGGAGAGGATAGGGTGAGGAAGAGGTGGGGGGAGTATTTTAGTGGACTATTGAATGAAGGGGGTGGGGTAGGGGAGGTAGATATGCAAGAGGTGAGGATGGGAAACGAAGTGGGGAGGGAGGGGGAGGATGAAATACAAATGGAGGAAATTATTAGGGCCTTGAATAAAGGAAAAAAAGGGAAGTCCGCAGGTCTGGATGGTGTGAGAATGGAAATGTTACAGAAGGGAGGTAGAGGGGTGGAGGAATGGCTGTATAGGTTATATAACATATGTTGGAGGAGTGGTGAGGTACCACAGGATTGGGAGGATGGATGTTTGGTTCCCCTGTATAAGGGGAAAGGGGATAGGATGGAATGTGGAAATTATAGAGGTATATGTCTTTTAAGTGTGGTAGGGAAAGTGTACGGAAGAATACTGATTGAGAGAGTAAGAGGTTTAACGGAGGGGAGAATAGGGGAAGAACAAGGAGGATTTAGGGAGGGGAGAGGGTGTGTGGACCAAGTGTTCACACTAAAGATGCTTGTGGAGAAAAGTATTGAGAGGAAAGGGAAAGTGTATGGATGTTTTTTAGATTTAGAGAAAGCATATGATAGAGTGAATAGGGGTGAACTGTGGAGGGTGTTGGAGGAAAATGGGGTGGGGGGTAATTTAGGGAAAGGTAGGGCTTTTTATAGGAATAGTAGAATGTGTGTGAGAGTGTTAGGAGGGGAGAGTGAGATGTTTGGGATGGTGTGTGGATTGAGGCAGGGGTGTGTAATGTCGCCGTGGCTATTCAATTTGTTTATGGAGAGTGTGTGCAGAGGAATGGTGAGGGAGGGGAGGGGGGTGGAATTGATGAATGGGAATGATAGAAGGGAAGTGAACATGATACTGTTTGCGGATTGCCCTAGTGGCGAAGAATGCGGAAGGGCTGAGGTATTTGGTGAGGGAGTTTGAGAGAATGTGTGGACAAAAGGGGCTTAAAATAAATCCAGGTAAGAGTAAAGTGTTAGTGTTTGAGGAGGAGGAAAGTGAGGAGGGGGAGGGGTTAGAGGTTAGAGTAGGGGGGGTAGTATTGGAAGAAGTAAAGATTTTTAGATATTTAGGGATGGAGTTGGGTAAGGGGGGAGGGATGAAGGAGGAGATAGAACATAGAATAGGTGAAGGAATGAGGGCTTTGAGTGGTCTGAGAGAAATATGGAAAGGGGGGGATCTATCACGGAAAGTTAAGATAAGTATGTTTGAAAAAATCTGTGTACCAGCGGTGCTGTATGGGTGTGAAACGTGGGGGTTGAATGCCAGGTCCAGGAAGAAGTTGGAAGTATTTGAGATGAAGGGGTTGAGAGCGGTTTGTGGGGTTAGCAGAAGGGAGAGGATTAGGAATAGGGTGGTGAGGGAGAGGTGTGATTGGAGGAATGGTCTGGTGGGAAGAGCGGAGAAGGGAAT
>JABUQX010061979.1:12500-23362 GCA_015478945.1 Trachelipus rathkii
CACCTTTGTCATGCACCCTTAATCCTGAATGGATACAAATATCAATATCAATATATTCATTAATTGTGAATCCTTTTAATGATATGATATCCTTTAGGAATGTACTTTTCTTCCTATAAGAAAACCCTATTTCGAGGGTTTAGAACTCTGAAGGGTGATGGAAAAAGATCCACACTCGATAGGGTTGAGTTTGCTGACGGGCACCAGCAAATAGTTACAAGGAAGATATCGAATTAAGGGTATATGTTGAAATGGTTATTGGGATGATAAACCCATAAAAGAGAAAGTTTAATTCAATGAAAGAAAGAGATAATAAAAAGAGGTATTGTTAGGTTAACAGATGTTGATGTTAAGAAATACAAAGATACTAGACATTGCTATGTGAAGACTAAAATGATAGGTAAAACAGTCTGGTTAGGTTAAAGCAGTGTTACAGATGCTGGTTGATTAACATTTAATGATTTGTTTACATTGTCGCAAAATTTGAAAGGTATTGCTAGGCTATCTGGGCCAAATAATACAAAAACGAAGAATACATTAAAACCTGGTTCATATATCAGAAGGCGCAAAGAGTATCTAAAAGAGAACATTAATATTAACCCTAGACATGTTGACTTCTGATATGATGATATAAATTATTGACTGGTTAGATGCCAACTATTAGGAAAACCAGTTTTCCTAGCACTATCAGTTTATTTTAATTTGCTAGGTATATATAAAGGCTCTGTCACAAGTAGATTACAGATAATTTTGTTAGATAAGATAGTCATAGTTAGTTAGTAACATTATTTTTTTAGATTAAATAGATAATTCTCTTGTTAGATAGGATATCAGCGAGAGATGCTTTGGATTCCACTACCCAAACGTTTCTGCATCCCAATTGCTGATGGAGAATGGTGTTAATAGCCCATACTCCTCGAGCAATGTGTCAAAAATTTCCTCGAAGGGGTGATTTGGGTGATTCTCACCAAAAGGTTCTCAATGGTAAAAATCGAAGCCATTTTGATAACCACCAGCACTTGAAAGAGGTCTCATCATATTCTTCGTATCCTTTACAACAGACACTCTATCAAATATACATACAACGATATTAAGAGTTTCTTCCGTCAAAAGCTGAATAACTGCTTTCTTGACCTTTTTTTACGGATCAATGTCAAGACCGAACGCACTCAACCGCTTCAGTAAGTGCATAGAGCAAGAGCAAGTTAATGTTTAGAATTTTATCAGCTTGCTTTCCGACATACAACGCCATCTGCCGACAAAACCGCGGAGATCTGTGTGTTTCAACAACGACGCTAAGACAAGTCTCACTTTCATTTATGCAAATCTTATATTTTAAGTTATTCATAAAAACTATGAATAATATTTGCTTAAAATATATTTAATTAATATCTGCCTCCGGATTCGCATTTGGATAGTACTGAAGATGCATTCACATTTGCATCTGAGAGTCATTAGAATTAAAATATCTACTTCAGCTGATATCCATATTCAATTATCCGTTTTACATCCGATCCATCCACAGATGTCGAATGTTTCAAATTCCTAACCTTACTAAATTTTACTATGCTGTCCAATTGATATTAAAATGTATAAAAAATTTACTAAAAAAATTGATTTATGGTAAATAACATTTTCATGGAATAACTATTAATGTTTTACCTTTTTTATTCTTCCCACCGAACTTCATTAGTACAAAACCAACTTAAGATCATCATATAAATTTATTATTCACCAAAACAATAATTACAATTTTAGAAATTATAAATTTATTCTACAAACATAATTTTATTATTCATTCAAATATAATTAAGCCAAAACATTTTCTCAATCTGGTTGATTTTGCAAACCATCATTACGAATTAGCAAATTGCTTAAGTTCTTCCACTAATTCTGCAGCATCATCTTCACTTAGTCTTATTATATTCGGTTCAGCTTCAAGGTCTGATATTGCAGCATCTTCCTCAACTTCTTGCCTTTGGAAAAAGATAATTTTAATTTGTTTAAAAATTAAGAACTTACTATACATTAAATAAAATAAAATAATAAAAATAAATATTTTTGTCGTTTTTCTTTGCTCAACGGTAGCACGACTCAGCCGCGAAGCATAGAGTTAGGTGTTTGGTTTGGTGTCCGGGTTCTAAGTAACAATCTCCTAAATAATGTGAGGTGCCAACTTTCAGGGAAAATTATATTTTAATAGAAAATATACTAGGAGGCGTAGTTTCCTTGTGATTCTGATAATAGCAACATTGTTATTATTAATTATTCATTTAATACTTTTGGCATTTATTTCTATGGTGATAAATTTCTTTTATAATACTGGTTAAATTTAATTTATTTTTAAAAATTTAAAGTATTATTAATCATAAATAGCTTTAAATATTAGATATATAGGCTCATTGTGTTAGTTTATATATTTACCAACTTAAAACAGAGAAATACTATTGTTTAACAGTCTTTAGGTAAATAAATGACATATTTTGCTAAAAATTTTTTTACCATATTATATAAGGTAATTATTATATTAATTAGTATATATTATATATTATTTATATATACTATATATAGTATATATATATATTATATTAATATTAATATATATATATATATATTTATATATATTATATATATATTATATTATATATTATATTATTATAATATTAATATATATGATTATAAATATTAATAATATTTACTTATTTTATCTTAATTATTTAATATTATTATATTTTATATGATTGTTATATATAATATTAGATCCATGCTTAATAATATATATATATATTATTATTAATATTATTATATTATTATATCCTTAATTAATATATATATTATATTATAATTATTATATATATATATATATTATTAATTATATATTATAATATTAATATATAGACATTAATATATATATATTAAGTATATATTATTATATATATATATATATTATAGTTATTATATATATATATTATTATATATATATTATTATTAGTATTTATTTATATTATAATTAATATATATATATTATTATTATTATTTATATGAGCTAATATTATTATTATTATATATTATATATTAATATATAATTAAATATATATATATATATATATATGTAATATACTACTGGGACAGGATTACAAACATTAAAACATAGGCTGATATGTAGACATTATGTCTTGACTTCGTTGGTAATAGAGTGGCAGAGTCTGAAAGGCAAGAATATTTGTTCTGTCTCAGAAGATGGCAAACATTTTAGCGATTAATTGAACCCTAGGATGACATATTATTATCACTGTATATACCACTTAGTTATAATAATTCAAACTTAGCCTATACAATAATATATATATATATTATATATATTATTATATTATATATTATATATATATTATATTATATATTATATAATTATATATATTATATTTATTATTATATATTTATTAATAATATAGTAGTATATGTATATATATATTATATATATATATATTTAATATTATATGTTGATTATAATTAATATAGATAAAATAGATATTAATAGCTATAACATATAGATATGTTATTTATTTTATATTATATTTATTAATTATTATTAATTATTAATATATATTATATAGTATATTTATTATATAATTATATATTATTAATTATATATATATCAGGGTCACTTTTAGGGCTTAAATTGGAGGCTAATGCCGATTGCGTTCACTTTTATTTACCTTACCTATATTTATGATAGTGAATCCTTTGACTGGAAGGACGCTCGGCGTATGATCTGAAAAGTAAGGATTGAGCCTATATCACCAGAGGGAATGTAGTGAGCAGTTAGATTATATTTCATCTTGTTAGACTAAAGTCTTTTTATTCTCCTCAAATTTTTACACCGTGGTTTTATTGAGTGGCATCACTTATTATTCATTTGACTACCTTAACTGGAATTATTAGAGACATATGCATATATACTCAGGAAATGGTTAATATATAGAACAACTGCTATTCTCTCATATTACTCCCTGCTTAAATTTTTTTATATTATAGTTTATGGATATCGGAATTGCCATAGTGAATATTTAATCAGCAGGTTAAGTGCTTAGATAGCTATTTCACACTCAAAAGGAATTATGTCAGCTGATTCACTTTTAAAGTTCGTTAATTAACACTTCTTGTATACTTATTCCGTTTACCTGCTATTGCTAAAAACAATTTATTTCTTAATTAGTGACTTCTATTAAATTGCATGAACTTATAGCCCCTTAATCCGGTCTTACTGATAGAACTGTATTTATTATACTCACTTTTTACACATCGAAGATCCTGGCATCTACCTCTGTTACTTACATTTACCTTCTTCTATGTTCTCATCAGGTTTTCCCATGGAAATTCGATTGTGATCATTTAAATTTGAATCAGGTGCCTATGAGGATCCTGAAATTTATGGAACGTCAGGAAGGCTAGGTCCGCCCGGACCGGCATTCTTCTCCAGTGTTTTTGAGGTAATGTGCATTTGGAGTCTGGCACCTGTTCCTTGTTCAGCTGACTCTCTTTAATATGTTTGACTCTCATTAAATTACTGATATTATAGCTTGTTATTGGTATACGTCAAGTGCGTGGAAGCGTCCCACATCTTCCTCATTCAAATGGGAAAAGCAATTGAAAGATATGAAGTAATAATCTTTGGTCCTTTATTAGCACATATTAAATAATCGTTTCTACATATATTCTCTATTATATACACTTGTTATTATCTGATATATCCTATTAATTATATTGAAACTTTACCTCACCCTTAAACTACACATCTTTCCCTGGATTCATCTGGAATCTCGGGTTTTCCTTTGCTTATTCAGTATAATCTAAGTGATGTTGCTTTACGCTGTGTACTCGGAGGGTTAACTCGGTGTAAGACATTATATATTTTAAGCATTTTCTAGGGTCTTATGCTGACTTGATGGTTTTATGCCTTCGAGGGGAATTTTTGGGAGTCTTTGTGTGGATATTAGCACTAGTGTAGAAGTGCAGGAATGTTAGGAGGACTTTCATACCGAGTTATGTATTGATATGACGTCAGATAAGTTTACTTTAAAACTACCCTATCCTTTGGTTGATTATCCTCACTTCTTCTATTATTGTTATATACTTAATTATTGATTAACTTTAGTTTATTACTGCACAGAATACGCTTATCTATAATTATATATATTAGGCACTCTTTATGCTGAATTATTTAGGAACTTACCTATTTATACTATCTTATATTGATTACCTTAGTTAAAAGTATGTTTGATTTTATCATTCAAGAGGAAGTTCTCGAGTTCCTATATATCATCCACAAAGATGAATAATTCTGCATATAGCTTCACTCTCTGTGCTTAGTGTGACGGTATGCACCTAGCTGCGGTCTTCTTCAACCATGCTGTCGAAATTGCCGTCTTATGTGTGATTGTTTGCTTCTACCACTCTTCCACATTCTTATAACATCTTAATTTCAAATGTGGGTGGTGCTCCCTAGTCTATGTGGACTCACTGAGAGTGGGTCATGTTCCATATCTACGATTTTTCAGCTGTTACTGAGGTTGGTTTATTTGTTGTTCACCCGATAGTATATATAGTAACGTTGAGGAATGCCGGTATCGTATGCCGGGTGGGCGTTTCCCATCAATATCGTTATGTGAAATTCATGATTACTTCATTAATTAAAAACTTACTTCTTCACATCTGAGCGCTTTGCAACGCTGACAACCTTATTACCTTAACACGTATGATTTTCATATCTCCTTCTACGGGCTGCTTACCGTCCTATTGATTAAGTATACACTCTGATAGATACAACATAGAACTATTGACCATTGGGTCGTGGACATAAACTATGTAAACTGTCTTGGAAACCCCATTAACTTTTATTTTAGAATATATTCTGAGCCAACTTATTAACAGAAAATATAATTATCAATTGAATGAGTTTTAATTTTATATATTATGGCCCCTCACGCAGCACCTTTAAAGGTTTTTTGGGGGGCCCATTTATTATCATAAAAGCTTGGGGAATTGTTTTTTTCGAACGGTTGCTTGATATTTTTTTGCCAAAACTGTTAATCCAATTCATAGTTTTTAGAACTTACTGTATCGTTACATCCTTACTCTATTTGAGATTGGGTGAGTATTTATTATAGGCTTAATGAAGTATATTATGATAAAAGTGTTATATAATATTATATTTCACTACTTTATTCAAAACATTTATCCCCTTACCACATCATATCTCTGCGTAACGTTTAACGTCTAGGTGCATCTGTCTATTTCTTATATTACTATAGTTATAGGTATTACTTATTAACATTTAGGGAAGGTGCTTGAGGAGTTTAATTGTAAACCGTCTCCCATCCACTCCATTGCGTCGCTGCTACTTGTAGCACAAGTTGATAGAGCTTCTGCCTTTTGCTCTTAATATAAAGTTATCCTGCTGTTTAGAATTTATTCGGAGATAACGCCCAGCTGTTTGTTTTATCATGTGGTGCTTCTTTCATTTCACCACTGTCTCTCTTTATATGCAACTCCCTAATATGACCGTTTATCTTATTAGTTTATTTGTTATCCTGCTACTTAATTAGAATATCCCTCTTTTATTTTTAAGTCCTACTGTTTATAGTGCTACATTTCAGAGATGTGTGATATAGTTTATTGAGCCTGGAGATATGGTTTAGTTTGACTTTTTCCAATTTTATTATTATTTTATAGATTTTTTTATAATTTATAATAAGGTTTTTGGCCCTCGTACTTAGGTAAAACATTTGACTCTTTAGCCCACTTGATATGTGGTTCTACCTTGATTTAATATATACCTGAGTACATTATATTATACTATTATATATATATTATATATATACATTATTATTAAATATTTATTAATATATTAATATATTAATATTTATATATATTAATATTATATATAATTTATATATTTAATATATAATATTAGATATATATTATATTATAAAATATTATATATATTTTATATAAATATTAGTATATATGATATATATTATTATATATATAAATTTATATTAATATGAATTAATAATAGAATTATATGATATATATATATGATTAGTATAGTATATTTATATTTATATAGTCTTATTATATACTAATTATAATAGTAATATATATACTACATTATATATATATTATTATCATATTATATATTTTATATATTATATATATAATTGTAATAAGGCGGGGAGCAGTTGATCTTATCAAACAAAATATAATTGACGTAAGGGGGAAGGAAAGGAATGAATGTCTTCGCCGGGCATTCAAACCGGGATGCATGTTGCGTAACTGGAGAAGGAATAAACCTCATGCGTCCTTAACGCATGTTGTACCACATCCGCGAAGCCAAACAAACTTCCCTTCCCATAAGTGTCCGTTTATTTGTTTACATATATAGTATATATGATGTATAATAAATATATATATATTAGTATTAGTATATTATATATATAATCTAATAAAAAATATATAATGATAGTATATATTTATATATATATAGTTGAGTATAGTGGTGTAATAGCGTACGAACACTATATATAGGTAATATATATATTATATATAAATATATAGTAGTCATATAATGATAATGTTATAGTATATATATATTACAGGTAGCCACCACTCAAGGGCAGAGTCTTTTTCAAGGAGAGGGCAAAACTATAAATTAAAAAACATAAAAAAAATGGAAAAGCCTAACCAATCCCAGGCCTAACTCACATCTCTGAAATGAGCACAAACAGAGGACTTAAAAAGAGGGATATTTAAAGTAGCAGGAAAAACAGATAAAGGTAGGGAGTTGCATATAAGAGAGGTGGTTGGAAAGAAGGCACCACAATGAACAAGCCTGGGGTTCCCAAAATTCACACAGAACTTATGAGAAAGCAGAGCTCTCCTTGTGCTACGAGAGCGACGCAATGGAGGTGGATGGGAGAGGTTAACTCCCTCAAGCACCTCCCGTTGTAGTACCTATAGTAAAGAGATAGTGCACTAACGTTACGTCGCAGAGATAGATGGGTAAGGGAGTTTGAAAGTAGGGGACACTTTATTAATCTATTAGCCTTATACTCACCCAATTCAAGAGAAGGATGCGAACAGTAGTCTAAACTTATGATTGGATTAACAGTTTGGAAAAAAATATTCAAGCAACCTGAAAAAAATTCCCAGCTTTTATGAGGCCACCTTAGCAACCATTGTGATATGGGGTTTCCAAGACAGTTTATTGTTTATGTCCAGACCAAGGATGTTTATGTTGTCTACAGGTGAGACGGGAGAGCCGTAGAAGGAGATAGGAAAGGTAGGAGGTGTTTTTGAGAGGGAGATGTGAAGAAGTTTAGTTTTTAATGAGTTGAATTTCACAAGATTGAGGGAACGCCACCGGGAGATACCATCCAGATGGGCAAAAATACAATCGGAAAGCTGAAATCGAGAAGGAACTCTAGATTCAATAGAAGGAGCAAATTTGAAATAAATGGAAGAATGGAGAGTTGAGTCATCAACATAAGAATGAACAGAGTTGGAAGAGCAGCTGAGAAGATAATAAAAAATAAGAATAAATTTGGAGATAAAACAGAACCTTGTTGATCACCACATTTAACAGGAATAGAAGAATAGGTCGTTCAATCAGCAAGTGCCAGTATAGAGCGATCTGAGAAAAACTAGATACATTAAGCATAGAGAAGAGGGAAACCCAAAGGAAGGGAGTTTAAAGACTAGTGACTCATGCCATACTCGGTTGAAAGCCTTCTAAATGTCAAGTGCTATCACACAAGACTCCCCAAAATCCCTGAAGGCATAAAACCATAAGTCAGTAAGATAGAAAAGTATGTCACCAGTTAACCTCGAGCAGCGAAAGCCATACTGATGATCTGAAAGAAAGGAACGAGACTCCAGATGATCCAGGAAGTGTGTGTTAGGGAGAGTTTCAAATATTTTAGACAGAATACAAGTGAGAGATAGAGGACGATAGTTGGAAGGACCAAAGAGGTTACCGATCTTCGCTGGATCAGTTGAACATGTGGGCGCTTCCAGCATTGAGAAAAAGTATTAGTATTAAGGCATAGAGAGTAGCTGAACAAGGACAGGTGCCAGCTCAAATGCACATTCCCTCAAAACACGGGAAGGAATGCCGTCCGGGCGACTAGCCTTCCTGACGTTCATAAATTTCAGGATCTCATGCACCTGATCAAATATGATCACACGAATTTCCATGGAAAACCTGAGAGGAGAAGGAGTAGGAAGAGGGATGCCAGGATCTTCGATGGTAAAGGAGTATTAAATACAGTTCCATCAGAGCGGATAAGGGGAGGAAAGTCAGATTTACAGAAGTTATTAGAAATGTTTTTAGCAAGAGGCCAGAATTTTTATCAGTAGAAGAACAAAGGTCAGCGCATTTCCTTTTGGTGAAAGCACGCTTAACCTGCTGATTAAAATCCTGGCAACGATTCCAAACTAAATAAAAATTAGCAGGAGTAATAGGAGAAAGAGTGTTTTTCCATTCCGGATATGCATTGTCTCTATCCAGAAGGGCATGATAATAAGTGCCATCAAACCACGGAATTTGAGGAGAAAAAGATTTAGCACAAGATGGAATAAACCTGCTCACTCCCTCGGTGATTATGGCCCCTACTTTTTCAGCAGACGCCGAAGCGTCCTTCCAGTCAAAGGATTCACATCAAGGGTAGGTAAAAAAGAGGCAACGCATTGCCCCCAATTAGCCCTAAAAGTGATATATATATATATATAAGTATAATTATAGTATATATATATATATATATATAATATATATATATATAATTAGTTATATATATATATATATATATATATATTATATATTATATATATTATAGCAATATATATATATATATATTCATCGTATATATATATATATATTTATTCCTTTTCCCCGTTTGCTAAACAAAAATTGTTTTCAGCCTCCCCATGTAAAAAATCCAAGCTATGCCAAAATAGCCAATATAATACTTATATATATATAATATATATATATATATTATATATATATATATATATATATATATATATATATATATATATATATATATTAATCATATATATATATATATATATATATATATAGTATATATATATATAGTATATTATAGATATATTCTATGATATTATTATTATTATTAAGTATAAGTATAATATATATATATACTAGGTATATATATTAGCTATAATATATATATATATTATTTATATATATAATATAGTATATATATTATATATAATATATATATATATATATATTATATATATAGGTCAGAATATTATATTATAGTATATATTCCGTTTCCCTAAACTGTTAACAGAATTATTTCTTTTTTTTTTAAATTAGTTTGATACGATTTTTTAATTCTTATTTATGATTAAACTTTTTAAATAAATAATTAAGTTAAGAAGAATTTCAAAGAAAAATCCAAAAGTTAGGTATCTGTCTAATATTCAGCAATAATTTAAGAAGAAAAAAAAGAAAAAAAAAAAAAAGAAAAAAAAAAATGAAAACCTTTTTCTTTTTTTTGTGAATTTTTCAGCTTGTATAATTGGTTAGCGTTAGAAATGATAGGGTTATGAGGAAAACCCCAAAAGGCTAACTTTTGGATATTTTTCAAAAAATTATTTTTCTATTGAAAATCATTATAATAATACAATTCATAAATCTAAAAACATGTATTTTGTATTTTTAACAAAGATATCTTTGGAAACATTAAACAAAAAACCTCATTTATATATATATATATATATATATATTATATATTTATATATATATATATATATATATTATATATAGTATATAT
>JABUQX010061980.1:0-37500 GCA_015478945.1 Trachelipus rathkii
ATACTAGGGTTTGGAGCTATTTTGTTCTCTTTTGGAGGGATGTCCGTGTTTCCCACTATCCAGAATGACATGAAAGACAGATCCAAATTCTGGAAAAGTGTTGTTGCTAGTTTTACAAGTAAGACTTTATTTTATTTATATATTATTTATTTATTTATTTATTTATTTATTTATTTATCTATTTATTTATTTATTTATATATTTATTTAATTTAATTTAATTAATTTATTTACTGAGTTTTATCATTTTAAATTTATTACATGATATTTGCATTTATTAAATTTTTAAGTATTATTATTATTATTATTATTATTATTATTATTATTATTATTATTATTATTATTATTATTATTATTATTATTATTATTATTATTATTATTATTCCTAAACTTATTATCATTATTAATATTATTATATTATTATTATTATTATTATTATTATTATTATTATTATTATTATTATTATTATTATTATTATTATTATTATTATTATTATTATTATTATCATTATTATTATTATTATTATTATTATTATTATTATTATTATTATTATTATTATTATTATTATTATTATTATTATTATTATTATTATTTTCCTAAACTGGCTATATACTAATATTTATCACTGCTGTTAAATAAAGTGAAATTACCAGAATGAAAGTCAATATGTAATATTTCACTTAGGTATTTTCTTCCATATATACATATATATATATATATATATATATATATATATTTTTATACATATATATATATATATACATATATATATATATATATATATATATATATATATATATATATATATATATATATATATATATATATATATATATATATTAGTGATGAAAAAATAACATCCGCATTCGCATCCGCATCCGCACCTAAATTGACATCCGCATCCGCATCCTCACTTAACGGCACATCCGCATCCGCATCCGCATCCTCTTTTGAAAAATGAGGATGTGCGGATGTTTTCTACATTTGATTAAATGCATATAAAATAAATATTATTTGTCATCTTTATCATGGGAGTTTATGGGAATAATTGTAATTTTGAATTTTGATTTCTGTATATATATATATATATATATATATATATATATATATATATATATAGATTTAGATTTATATATCTATATATATATATATATATATATATATATATATATATATATATATATATATATATATATATATATATATATATATATATATATATATATATATATATATATATATAAAGAGATGTATATATATAAAGAGTAAAAATAAAAGTATATATATATATATATATATATATATATATATATATATATATTTATATTTTTATTTTAATATATATATATATATATATATATATATATATATATATATATATATATATATATATATATATATATATATATATATATATATATATATATATAATCTAGAGCCGTGTACGTGGAAGCAAGAAATGAAGCGGAGAGAGTGAAGAGGAGGGCAAAGGAGGAGGTGGCTTAGAAGCTAGCAAAGGAACTGATGGATGATATGAAGGAAAGCAAGAAGAAGATTTTTAGATTGGCAAGAACGTATAGAGGAACGAAGAGTAGAGTATGTAATATCAAAGACAAAAATGGAGAAACATTGGTAAGCCCGGAGGAAAAAAACGAAAGGTGGATAGAGTACTTTGATGAGTTGTTGAATGTGGAAGTGCAGTCGGAAGAGGAAGGGGAGAGAGAGGAGGAGGAGAGAAATGTGGAGAGAGAAGAGGAGGAGGTAATAACGGAGGAGGAATTTGTGGAGGCGTTAAGGAAAAAAGAGCGGAAAAACTCCTGGTGAGGATGGGATAAATATTGAGTTGCTGAGAGAGGGAGGAGAGGGGCTGAAAGCCTTGATGCTGAGATTTCTGAACAGGTGTTGGGTGGAGAGTAGAGTGCCGGAAGGTTGGGGAAGGTCAATATAGTTCCCATTTATAAAGGTAAAGGGACGCAGGAAATTGTAAAAATTATAGAGGAATCTTACTAATGGATCACATGGCGAAGCTATATGAAAGAATATTAGAAAGAAAATTAAGATAAAAAATAGAGCCAAGATTGGGTGAAGAGCAGTATGGGTACAGAGGTGGTAGAAGTACTACAGATTTAATGTTTGCATTAAGAATGATACAGGAAAAGAAATGGGTATACAATAAGAAGGCATATATCGCCTTCATAGACTTGAAGAAAGCATTTGATTCTGTACCCAGAGAGAAGCTGTGGAGAGTTCTGGAGAGGGATTATGAAGTTGGAGGCAGACTGATAAAGGCAGTAAAAAGTACATACGTGAATAGCATAAGTAAGGTAAGAACAGGGCATAAAAACGAGGAATGGTTTGAGGTAAAAACTAGAGTAAGGCAGGGTAGTGTGCTGTCGCCGATACTGTTTATAGCGTATTTGGACAAAGTCATAAGAGGTTTAAAAGAGAGTTTAGAAGAGATTGACGGAGACATCATGGTATATGCAGATGATTTGGCGTGTTGGAGTGGAGATGGTGAGAGGTTGAAAGCAAATGGTGCTGTGTTTCGCAGAAAAGTTGAGAGAAACAGGATTGAATATGAATGTGGAGAAAACAGAAATAATGGTAGTAAACAGGGAGGAGGAGGAGGAGGAGGAGGAGGAGGAGGAGTTGATATTGGAGGTAGACGGTAGAGAGATTAAAAATGTGGATAGATATAAATATCTAGGAAGCACTTGGAAGAGAAGGGTGGTGTGCAAAGGAAATTACGAGTAGGATTGAGCAGTATGGCAGGACTGTAAGAGCAGTATACCCCATCCTGAAAGATAAATATATGAAAAAAGAGGTGAAGAGAGAAATATATGAGGGAGTGTTGACGCCGATACTGTTGTATGGGGCGGAGACATGGAGCATGACAGGGAGAGAGGAGAGTAGAATTCAGACAGCTGAGATGAATGTGTTGAGGACAGTAATTGGAAAGACGAGAAGAAAGAGTGAGAAACGAGACAGTGAGGGAGAGTGTGGGTGTGAAACCCATGATGAATAAAGTGGACGCAGCCAGACTGAGATGGTGGGGACACCTGGAGAGGATGCAGGGAGAGAGAGTTGCCAGCAGGAGGTGGAGGTGGAAACCGGAGGGAGTGAGACCGAGGGGAAGACCGCGGAAGAGGTGGAGAGACACAGTAGAGGATTCATTGAGGAGACACCAGATGCCTGCAATGGATGAGCTGATGGCGGATGGGATCGTGATGGATAGAACAAGATGGAAGCGGAGGTTGGCCCCACTGACAGGCTCGTAAGCCTGACTGGGAGAGAATGTAAGATGTAAGATATATATATATATATATATATATATATATATATATATATGTCATGTTATATTCATCATATATATATATATATATATATATATATATATATATAGTATAAATATATATATATATATATATATATATATATAGTATATATATATATATATATATATGTTATATATATATATATATATAAATATATAATTATATATTAATTATATATATATATATATATATATATATATATATATATATATATATATATATATATATATATATATATATATATATATATATAATTTTTAATTCAAGCTTCAAAGAGGAAACATCCGCATCCGCATCCGCATCCGCATCCTCATCTACTTTAAGATCCATCCGCATCCGCATCCTCATCATCTTCAAGATCCGCATCCGCATCCGCATCCGCAAACAGTCAAATTTTGACATCCGCTCAAAATTAACTTATATATATATATATATATATATAGTATATATTTATAAGAGTCTAGCTGTGAGAAGTAGTATATATATATATATATATATATATATATATATAGTATATATATATATATACAGGTATATATATATATATATATATATATATATATATATATATATATATATATATATATATATATATATATATATATATATATATATATATATATATATATTATATATATATATATATATATATATATATATATATATATATATGAGAATATTATATCTAATAGCACTAATAGAAAGTGTATCAAGATATGAAAATTAGAAATTTATTATTTTATTTTAAGTTACTTGACGATGGATTCGAAAGATATATATCAATAAAAATATTCAGTACTTTTACCTAATAACTAAGTATTTGATTTTCTGCAGTGATATTTTATTACAAAAAAAAAAAAAAAAATAAATAAATAAAATAAAAAATAAAAATAAAATACAACAGTGTCGAATTGATTTACTATGTTAAATTTCGACATAACCTACATGAATCAACTTTGCCGTAAGATTGTGTCTCGTTTTTGGGGGGCGATTTTTGCACTTTAGAAAATATCCCGAGAGTCGCTTTGTCTTTGCTAAACGTAAGATTTCGTAAAAAATTACGATATTATTAAATAATTACCTTTTTCTTTCATTTAAAATTTTTTGATCGTGTTTATTCACAATTAAATTTATTGTTAGTATCATATAATAACAATATATGAAACAAAAACAAAAAAAAGAAAATATTTAATATTTATAATAATAATAATAATAATAATAATAATAATAATAATAATAATAATAATAATAATAATAATAATAATAATAATAATAATAATAATAATAATAATAATAATAATAATAATAATAATAATAATAATAATAATAATAATAATAAGGTAAGACTTTACTTTAGTACATGCATTTATCTACAAAACTACAAATGCTACACTAAAACAAATGACATTTTTGTAATCAGTGAAGAATTTTAGTTCGGAAAATGTAATAAAAAAATAGAAAAGTCTTAAAATAAGATTTTCATATTTATAATAATGTAAATAAATACATTACGAGAGTGTACGACAACTGCTCCATTTCCGTTTCTGCAATAGAAGGAGCGCCAGAGTTGCCAAAAATTGTTCTTTGTCCATGCTCTCGAGAAAATATGTTAATTTTTTTATAATTTTTTTTTTTTAAGGGACTGGAGCCGACGGTGGGACAAAGGGGGGACAAAGTCCTTCCCGCCCGTCGTCCCCGGTGAGGCCGAGAGACCCTGACTCGCTCCATCTTTGCGATTTGCCCTGGGGTATTCGTTTAGATAAAGCAATTTTTGGCAACTCTAGCACTCCTTGGCGCGTAAATCATACTCATAAACCGACCGAGATACCAAGATTCTTAAAACGTAGTACATTTGCATTTTTTTGTAATTTATATTTTTTAATACAACAGTTAACTTAGTTTTCCATATATACTCCCACTAAAATTTTCACGCTGATTCGGAAAATGTTATTTATTTTTATGTATCTGCTGTAGTTTTGTAGATAAATGCGTGTACTAATGTAAAGTCTGACTTAATAATAATAATAATAATAATAATAATAATAATAATAATAATAATAATAATAATAATAATAATAATAATAATAATAATAATAATAATAATAATAATAATAATAATAATAATAATAATAATAATAATAATAATAATAATAATAAAAATAATAATAATAATAATAATAATAATAATAATAATAATAGAGTTAGTACTTAGGAGTGAAGTATTAAAAATAAAGTTTAAAATTATTTAATTTAATAGGCTACAATATATCTTTTTAGTTGGTTTTGTACGGAAATTATTTCATAGATGTAAATTTTCTATGATTTCTAAACAGCCCAATTAAACCTTTTTAAAATATATTTAACCGCTGGCGAGCTTTTATAATATTAATAATTCATTAATTAAATCGTCAATTTCTTTTTACAAACCAGTCGCAAAAAATGATAACTTGTTCAAATTTACGTTTATCCAATTTAAATTTATTTTTATAAATATTTTTAACCATTTTCATTAGTTATCCTTTTAATTTCATTTTCTGTTATTTTAATATTGGTATATTTATGGTTAACTATTATAATATGTTTAATGAATAAAATGCTTGTTTCAAATTTCTCGATAACAAAACTTTCATGTCCATCCCCTTCGTTATGCCTTCAAATTTTAAAATTTTGTCAAATTATATATTTTTATTAACTATTCCATATACAATAAATAAATATTAGTAGAAATAATGCTCAAATAATAAAGAAAACAAAAAATATTTCTTTAAACATATATTTTCGGAAGATATTTGACTAAATTTACACATTTATGAATGGGCTTTCATGGGTATTATCATAGTAGATTTATACTGTGGTATTATTTTTTACAATAATAATAATAATAATAATAATAATAATAATAATAATAATAATAATATAATAATAATAATAATAATAATAATAATAATAATAATAATAATAATAATAATAATAATAATAATAATAATAATAATAAATAATAATAATAATAATAATAATAATAATAATAATAATAATAATAATAATAATAATAATAATAATAATAATAATAATTAATAATGGTTCTTATTAATCCAACGCCTTTCGCCAATTTCGATGAAACTTACAGCTTTGGTTTAACTCTTTCAAAAAAAAAAAAAAATACTCAAGTTTACGGGTCATCCAGCTCACATGTACCATATATATATATATATATATATATATATATATATATATATATATATATATATATATATATATATATATATATATATATATATATATATATATATATATATATATATATATATATATATATATATATATATATATATATATATATATATATATATATATATATAAGTAGTAGGAGCGTCATTTTGCACGTGTTGGTCATTTTGACCACAGCGTCCAGGAACCTACCTGAGGCATTTTTGAGCCCCATTTTTTACCTTTTTTGACCTTTTTGGGCCTTGACCTTTTTGGGCTTGACCTTTTTTGGGCCCAAATTTTTTACCTGACCTTGACCTTTTTGGGCCTTTACCTTTTTGGGACTTTACCTTTTTTCGACCAACCCTTTGGTCTTCCATGGGTCATTTTTGGCCCACGGTATTTTTTGGCAACCCTAATTTTTTGAGAACCCTAATTTTTTGAGAACCCTAATTTTTTGAGAACCCTAATTTTTTGAGAACCCTAATTTTTTGAGAACCCAAATTTTTTGAGAACCCTAATTTTTTGGCAACCCTAATTTTTAGCACCCTTTCGAAGAAAGGGTGCGCCAAACGGTTGCGTCAGCAACCGTTGTACGTATTACCCCCCTATTTTACCCCCCCCTAATTTTTCGACCGTGGGCAATTTTCGCCCCCGCCCGTCTTGATTCCTTTTAGGGTAGCCCTATTTTTTGATGTCTTTACCTTGTTTGGCCACCTTGCCAGATACCATGGGTCAATTTTGGCCCACGGTAATTTTTGGCTACCCTTTGGTCTTCCATGGGACAAATTTGGCCCACCCTAATTTTCGACCAACCCTTTGATCTTCCATGGGTCATTTTTTGCCCACGGTAATTTTTGGTCTTCCATGGGTCATTTTTTGCCCACGGAAATTTTCCACCAACCCTTTGGTATTCCATGGGTCATTTTTGGCCCACGGTAATTTTTGGGCTTCCTTTAGGGGCTTAGCCCTATTTTTTGATGTCTTTACCTTGTTTGACCATGATATTTCGGCTTTTACCTTGCCATATACCGTGGGTCAAATTTGACCCACGGTAATTTTTTGTCCTTCCTTTAGGGCCTTAGCCCTATTTTTTGATGTCTTTACCTTGTTTGACCATGATATTTAGCCTTTGACCTTGCCAGATACCATGGGTCAATTTTGACCCACGCTAACTTGATGGCTTTGATGGTTCCCAATCACCGTAAGAAGTACCTAGTGATGTTCTATTAGTGTTCTATGAGTATTAGATGAGTGCCAGGTGAGTGCCAGGTGAGTGCCAAGTGAGTGCCAATGAGTGCCAATGAGTGCCAAGTGAGTGCCAATGAGTGCCAAGTGAGTGCCACATAGTGCCAAGTGAGTGCCACATAGTGCCAACTGAGTGCCACTTTTTTCAAGCCTTTTCTAGCCTCCCCTGAGCCTAGAATAGCCCTAATATGGGTGTCTACCCCTAGGTAATAAGGTATGAGGAATCGAATGGTGTATATTACAAGTTGCTAGAATGCTTCCTACTATGAGTTAGTATTTTTCTAACACTTATAGCATGACAGAATATATATCTAAAGAGTTACACAGTTGAGACAGTGATCGCAAACGTTTCAGAGTCCGCGTCCGCAGGTCAACCCATCCGCGAAACCGCCGCCGCGTGCGCCCGCAGGCGCAATATTTCCGCGAAACCGCCGCCGCGTGCGCCCGCAGGCGCAATATTTCCGCGTAACCGCCGCCGCGCGCGCCCGCAGGCGCCATATCCCCGCGTACCCGCCGCCGCGTGCGTCCGCAGACGCAAAATTCCCGCGCGAACGAAAAATATGATATCAATGTAAACTATTCAAAGAATTTCTTTTCAAATATACTATGAGTCATTCATTTTTACTACAATTGTACGAAATTTTATTAAAACATATACTTTATATATTTAGCAGTAAATCAGTAAATCAATAGAGGTGTTATTACCTAACACCTAGGGGATTAGTATGCTTTTGTTTTACTGCTTTACTGCTTTAACTTTCTGCTTTACTGCTTTAACTTTCTGCTTTACTGTTTTAACTTTCTGTTTTACTGCTTTAACTTTCTGCTTTACTGCTTTAACTCATGTTTTACTGCTTTAACTCACATGTTTTACTGCTTTAACTCATATATTTATTAACATTACATACCTTAAAGCAGTAAAGCAGTAAAACAATAGAGGTGTTACCTAAGGGATTAGTATGCTTTTGTTTTACTGTTTACTGTTTTTAACTTTATGTCAAACAGCTTTAACTTTTCTGCTTTACTGCTTTAACTTTCTGCTTTACTGTTTTAACTCATATATTTATTAACATTATGTTTTCTTTTATATTTTTGTTTTATTACTTTTTATTTATTATTTCTATTTTTATTTTTGTTTTAATACTTTTTATTTTTTATTTGTAATGTAAGAATAAAAACACACAGAGTTTCGGTTATATAAACATTTTATTTTAATAAAATTGTACGAAATTTTATTAAAACCTTTTATATATACGAGTTTTAAGGGAAGTATATTTTTTTCTATTTTAAAGCATTTATTACATAATCAGAAACTATAAAATCATTGACATACAAATTTTTAGCATCAAATATATTTACAAGTTTATTAAAACATACATTATTTAAAAAACATATAATGAAATAAATACAATAGACTCCACATAAATTGGAATATAAGGGCTGAACAGGGTAAGACATAGTTTTTACACAGCTTACATTATTATATTTTAAAAATAAGGTAATATAATGATTATTCAATATAAATTTTAAGTTCAAAGAATCAATTATGTGAACAGTATCGTTTTTTGCTCTATAAACGGAAATCCAATGTCCTGTTGAGGTGATGTGACGAGGCAATGTATTGAATATGAAGCAGGTGTCCTTCTCCAACTTTACAGAGTTTATTTCGTTAATAGCAAACACACCTAAAAAGCGAGGTTCATTTTTAAACACCGATTTTATTTCCTCTTCATTCATCTTTAATAATTCAAAAGTACGTTGCGTACTCTGTCAATTTCAATGAGTTGAGGATGCTCAAGATAGACCACTACAGTGATGGGTGATTGTAGAATCGATCCAAAAGAGAGACTTAGTCCTAAGGTCCCTTTCTCAAAATGTTTAAATGATAGGCGTTACAAGCTGAAAGGTCTGCAGTAAGATCATACGCATATAAATTACTATTCTTTGCGTATTCTTCAAGATTTAAACCTGTCCCGCTATCATTACATGATACAGTATTGGCTATTAAGTCGTAAAAAGGTCGAGTACAGAGAGATAGGTCTCCGTTGTATAACATTTCATAATCACGTCCGTGAGGTAGTCCATTCACATGTAAACTGATGCCCCTAAGTCCGAAAGGTGTGAATTTATAGGGTGACTTTTTATAATTCCCGGAGTAGGCTTCATGTTCCACAATCCCTATTATTACTTTCTGTGGTAAATTTCCGTTCACAATGTTAGGGATATTGATACTCGATAATCCTTGAGTGAAATTAAATAACTTGGTTTCAACTCTCTTAATAGGGTACTTTGCTGTAGTATTCAAAAGCGAATTTTCAATTTCCAAATGTCGCTGTGGTGATAATTTCACTTTTCTAACATAGAGATAAGCCTCCAGCAGTTTGAAAACAGGTTCAGGACATACAGCTGTAGCAGTAGGTTTACTTTTTATTTTAAGAGCAAATTTAGGATTTGATCGTGATAAAATGATTCTAGTATCTACAGATGGTAGAATGAGTCTTTCTTGAGAGAAGATATCGCCATTTAATCGTCCGTAAAATTCATAAGTATTATTTATGACTTTAGCTGCTTTATCTATATGTGCAGCTTCATCTTTGAAACTGTAAAAACCACATGATTTGAGATGAGATTGTTTAGCATCGTCTGAATAATTTAACAAATGTTCTATATAGCTCCTATAAGGATAATTAGCAGCTGATGCACCTAGTGAAGTTCCGTTAAGATAGACTTCAACCTGGGTGAAACATGTATACAGGAAATTTGATTCTGTATATACTATATGGTCATCGCCCGTAGGAAGATCTGTACCATCAGGTTTTGTCAATTTCGTTTTTACATATAAAAACACATTAGAGGGATCTAGGTACTGATCAGAAGTGCCTGGAATATTGAACTCTAGAGGAACATCTGTATTGGTAATTGAATGCAAAGGATTAATACTGATAAAGTTGGACTCGCTAACGCTAATCTGGGTAGGGTTCATGGAGAAGAGATCCAATTCACTCTTACAACAATCAGGACTAGAAGGATGAAGGAAATGCATCTTGCATGTGCGAGTTCTGGTCGTATAATGAACATTTTCATGAAAAACCTTACTTATATACACAGCTCGTATAAAAGTTATCAGTTAGTAATTAAATAGCAAATACATCAATACATTTTTTCTTTAGAGTTTTTTTCCGCTTAGCCTTTTTCTTTATGACAATCTTCTTGCCCCCTCGTCCTTGACCTGACATTTTACGTCTTATTTTACGCTTAACATCATCCAACATCTCATCTGAAACATCTGCGATACGTCTTTTTAATGCTGTACGAGGATTATTTCCTGCAGCAATATCTTGAATAGTATGCAAACCTGTTCTTATAGCTTTTTTACCTATATATTCACCGCCTTTCCTGTAGAGGTCTTGCACTTCTCCATAGCTTGGCAAAAAATCCACCAAGGCCATACCCCCTCTGCATTTTTGTTCCCCTGAATACCCTTTCTTCGTCCATTATTACAGGAGTATCTTTCTTATACTATCTTTACACTGTGAGAGTATGTTAAGGAATGAAAAATATATCTGACTACACCTCTTATATATATTCCATTATCCTGTAATTACTGCATCTGTTTCTTTCTAATATGAACTTTGCATAACAATGCACCGTATGTAAAGGGAAAAGGATTTCCTTCTACATCTTTTATATGCAAGCGTACAGAGTCAAAATTTGATCTATTCAGAGGAAGATAATGAACATTAGGAAATGTTATAACTTTACTCTCTTTGGGAAAATATACTACTCTTAATAAAGGAGCTTTAGTATTACCTACATATTGATGATCAATTATATTTGTATATACATAAGCCATACCTGGGTGGTTGAGCATATCGGAGGGGGTACATGTATAATGCAGTACACGGTCTGCGTCGTCTTTTTGTTCATGCCAAGTCAAGGGTTTATTCTCCACAGATAGTATAACCCTCTTCAACATAGTAGGGATATCATGAAGTATATCCAACTCAGCATCACGTTTACGAATATGTTTACGCTGCCATGGTGAACGTCTGAGAAAAAACGTGTCACGGTCTCGCAGGTTTACACTTACTTTTGATCTTAAAGATATTATTACTTTATCTTCATAGGTACGCATTTCAGTTTTGTATACTAAATCCTTACACATAATACTCATATCAAAGAGAACGTTTAAATGACTGAAAATAGCAGGCACCGACTTAAAATATGACCTTCGCAAAGTAAATTCTTCAAAGAAGTATTCTTTTGTACCAATCCTGGACCTAGGCAGATCACGAGTATCTTTCACTTGTAATATAGTTTCAACACATTCTACACTTCTGTACACCAACATCCAGAATAGATTGTGAGGTAAATTTTCTATGTCCGTATTTAATATCATTTCACATAATCCTACTTCGTATACCTCTCTTTCAAGTTGTATAGGATTCATTAACACAGTTGTAAAATCCGAGAGTTTATTATCGGGATGTAAATCTAAGGAGGCTGAAGACGGGAGAGTTATATAAAAGTGATCTACACTCTCCATGATTGTAATGACAACTGATTAATAATTCTTAACTTCACTTGCTTTTATATAAGTATTAAACTTAGCAGGGTATCCCCTCCATTTCACCAGATACTGTTTATTTTTCCTTTACCTCTCGTAGCTAATATTTTTTCAATTTTATATTCGTGAGTTACAGGGTTGAACCTTACTTTTTGTATTTCCTGTTTATAAAATCCACCTTTTATTTTTTCACCATTTAAATCCTCCAGATAATATAACTTTAAAACTATCACGACTGAATGGTCGGATATTGTGCACTTTAAAAACTTCAGTAGTCCAACCGGATTCATATCCTTTTCTAAACCTTTCTTCTGTTCGAGATACTCTTACATAGTCATTCACCTTTATTCCTGAATTATCTTTAATTTTTCTTACTTTTTCAATCATATGGGTTCTACGGCCTCTAGTTTTTGACATTTCTAAAGGAGTTGACTTTATAGTTCTATGGTAAGACCTGTTATAAGAATAAGCCAGATCGTCCAGTATATCAATATATTTAAAAGTATTCATTTTAGTAAAATACCTATGCATGCGCTCTTTAATAGTACGCTGTACTCTTTCAACTATAGCCGCTTTGTTTACGGAAAATGTATTGTAATAGCTTATACCATACTCCCAGAGCATCTCCTGAAACTCTCGCCCCTTGAATTCCATTCCTGAATCTGTCCAAAATGATTTAGGTGTTCTCCGCTCGTCCTCTATAATTTCAAGTACAGCATCGGCAACTGTAGCTGATCTTTTATCTTTTATTGGCTTCAGCCACAAGTATCTAGAGTATACGTCAATTGTAAAAAGTATATATTGAAAGCCTTCATTATAAGAGCTGTATTTAATCATTTCCGATAAATCTAACTGCCATATGCTATCGAGTTGCGGAGATATGGTTTTCCGTGTAGGAAATTTTTTTCTTACAGGTTTATGTAGAGTAAATGCCTCTTCACCCTCTAAATATGCTTTTAACTCTTTTTTCTCAATATTAGGATACCTTAAAGCAAACCTAGTGAAACCCCCAAAACTATTTGGCTCCCTCAGATTGAAGTAATACTTATCAACTACCTCCTTCGCCTCCATGTTGTCTAACCTTTGTTAATGTTTGCTGTTTATATATATATATATATATATATATATATATATATATATATATATATATATATATATATATATATATATATATATATATATATATATATTTGTCACAAAAATGTGATATTAGGTCCCAAGGGATAAAGAAAAAGAAAAAGATTTAAAATAACATTTATTTATACACAAACATTACAACTAAATATATATGATAATACATAATTACGATTTAATCCAACTATGTCTATTATAAGGTGTTTTTCTTGTTCGTCCTCTGGTAACACGTTTAAATTTATCTGATGCGTAAGAAGTGCCTGATGGACTTGAATCAGGTCTTGGCGTAACGGGTATATTATCTAAGTCTGCTAATCGCGTTGTATTTAAGATTAAACTTCTGGGAAAATTAATAGTCTGAAGTTCTTGTTTGATATCATTCCATCCTTTTACAGGACCCTTCTTCCAGTTACGTGAGAGATCAGCTATCAAATCCACAATATTTGATCCTTTAACTATTTCATCATCAATTACGATCTGCCCAGCTTCATTCAAAGTTAATTGGTCTTTTAAAATATTATATAAAGCTATTCCTGATTTACGCACTCTAATAGGTAAGCTCTCCTCCAGGATATTTTTAAATTTATCTTCATTTTTCACTTCAAGTTTTACTTCATTAGAAACATCTACATTATCGGTTACCGGGATACGTAGGGATGGATGTAGGTGCAAGTCTTTAAGATCTATCAATTTTTGTATGGCATCCTGGTATAAGATGCGTTTCTCATGGATGTTAATGTCTGAATTTAATATTCTGTACACTTCTTTCTCGTATTTGGTTATCTGTTCAACTTTAGGATCATATAAGCTTGGAGGTAGAGGCTGCTGAAAAGATAATGAGTCGTTCACAATATAAGGATTCTGTTGGTGCAACTGTTGCTGCTGATGTGAAAGAGGTTGTAATGCATTGTGTGGCAATATCTGCGTATATGGGAGTTGTGAATGATGAAACTGTGATTGTGGATTTTGCACAAGGGGCGGGAATAACTGGCCATATTGAGGTTGTGATTGCTGAATCTGAGGAACTGAATTCTGTACAGATGCTGTATTATTATACTTCATTTTCTCATACTCATTATATGGAAGTACAGCAACCTTCTTCATTATGGGGACAACCACTTAGTTATCAATGGAGCTATAACGGAGAAGAGTAATGGTAGGAATACCCCTCCTCCTCTCTGTAGTAACTTCTTTTTATTTTTCAGATTTTAAAACAGTAAAACAAAAGCATACTAATCCCCCCTAGGTGTTAGGTAACACCTCTATTGATTTACTGATTTACTGCTTTAAGGTATGTAAAAACATGTTTTTAATAAAACATGAGTTAAAGCAGTAAAATAAAATGTTTATATATCAGGCACTCTGGTTTTTTTCTTCTTATTTTTTAAAATTTATAAATTAAAAAATTAAGTAAAAGATGTCTGTAATGAGTTACAGTTTTAGGTTCGCGAAAATGTTTTTAATAAAAATGTTTAAGTGCCTAAAATTAGGGTGGGCTAAAATTGACTCCATGGAAGACCAAAGGGTTGGCAGTGTGTGTGTGCGTGTATAAGTGTAAATGTAATGTAAGTGTCTATGGTGAGTGTAAGTGTCATAGTGTGTGTATAAGTGTAAGTGTGTATGTGTGTGTGTGTGTGTGTGTGTGTGTGTGTGTGTGTGTGTGTGTGTGTTTCTGTGATCGCTTGTATAAGTGTTAAATTAGGTTAGGTTAAGTTAGGTTAGGCTAGGTTAGGTAGGTTAGGTTAGGGTTAGGTTAGGTTAGGTTAATTAGTTAGTTAGGTTAGGTTAGGTTAGTTAGGTTAGGTTGGTTAAAGAGAAGTAGGTTAGTTAGGTCAGGTTAGGCAGGTTTAGGCTAGTGTAGGCTGGGTATAGGTAATCCGGCAAGGTCAAGGCCGAAATATCATGGTCTATATATATATATATAGCATATATATATATATGTTGTTATATATATATATATATATATATATATATATATAGATATATATATATATATATATATATATATACTTCCTCTCTCTCTCTACCCCCTCTCTCTCTCTCTCTCTCTCTCTCTCACTTCCTCTCTCTCTCACTTCTAAATATATAGATTTATTTAAGTTATATATATATATATATATATATATATATATATATATATATATATATATATATATATATATATATATATATATATATATAGTGCTGTTACCTAAAAAAGGCCCATCAATTTTGTTATGCAAAAAAGGCCATCATATATTGATCAAAAATATCTCTCTCTCTCTCTCTATATATATATATATATATATATATATATATATATATATATATTATTATATATATATATATATCATATATATATATATATACATATATATATATATATATATATATATATATATATATATATTAGTCTAAATATATATATATATATATATATATATATATATATATATATTATTATATATTATTACATATTATATATATATATATATATATATAGGTGTAGGTGTAGTATAAATAAAGTAAAGTACATGGGTGGATGCTAGGCAGGTGTAGGTGTAGGTGAATACTGGGTATTAGTGGCATGTAGGTGTAGTGGTATGTCAGTGGATGCTAGGTAAGGTGTAGGTGTAGGTGAAGGCTAGTGATTAAGCAGGTGTTAGGTGAAAGAAGGCTGGGGAGGATGCGCAGGTGTAGTGGTGAAGGCTGGTGGATGCTAGGTGTAGGTGGCTGGGTGGATGCTAGGCGGCGCAGGTGGTGTAGGTGAAGGCCACGCGACGGGCGGGAAAACGCGACGGGCTTGCGGGGCGGGGTGGCGGGCGGTGGCGGTAGAAACGCGGCGGCGGACGGGCTGGATTGACGGTCGCACCTGCGGGAAACGCGACGGCTAAACAAGGGCTATGCCCCTAAAGACACATCAAAAATTACCTGTGGGCAAAAATTGCCCACGGTCGAAAAAAATTAGGATGGGGGTAAAATAGGGGGGTACGTACAACGGTTGCTAACGCAACCGTTTGGCGCACCCTTTCTTCGAAAGGGTGCTAAAAATTAGGTGGCCAGAAATTAGGGGTGCCAGAATTGGGGGTGCCAGAAAATTAGGGGTGCCAGAAAATTAGGGTTGCCAAAAAGGTCAAGGCCAAAAAGGTCAAGGCCCAAAAAGGTCAAGGCCCAAAAGGTCATAAAGGTAAAAATGGGGCCTAAAATGCCCCTTGTGTGGTTCCTGGACGTCAGGTCAAAATGACCAACACAAAAATGACGCCCTACTACTTATATATATATAAAGAATATATATATATATATATATATATATATATATAGTGTTATATATATATATATATATATATATATATATATATATATATATATATATATGTTATATATATATATATATATATATATATATATAGTATATATATATATATATATATATATATATATATATATATATATATATATATATATATATAATATATATATATATATATATATATATATATATATATATATATATATATATATATATATATATATATATATATATATATATACTATAATCGTGTTGTAATGCAAGGAATGTAAAACCTAAAGAAATTAATAAAACATTTTAATAAGGTAACAAGTCTTTCGATAAAAAACACTTTTCTCCTTATTCAGGCCCAATATTAAAGTAATAGAACTAAAAATTTAAAACATTACAAAAAAGTACCAAATTTTGGTTGCATATAATAAGACTGGTGACAAGAAAAATTAAAATATTAAAATACTACACACACGAAAGAAAAAGATAAATAAAATTAGTTGTTGCATTTAAATTCCCATCGAATTTATAAAGTTTTGGATGATTTAATAATAAAAGCTTAGTAAAATCAGCAATAAGGTTGCTTTGAAGACTATTAAAATTACAAATATTTTTAATAAAGTCTCCATTACCGGTCTTCTGTTAGCATCTGAATCCGGATATATATCAATGTCATAGTGGGAATGTCTATTCTGTGATCCAAATCCAATCAGTGATTATGTAGAAATAAGGTCTGATCACCTATTTTTATTGCGTAGGTATGTTGATTACTTTTTCCTAAAAAATTATTATTCTCATAAAAAAATCAGAGGGACAATAAACCTTACAAGGAATCTTATAGGCACTCTGACTATTTTCTTTTCCATTAAGTCTAATTTTTACATAAAAATCTTTTAGTCGTGTTGGGTATGGTGAGCACCAGTAAAAATTCATTTAGTTCTATTTTGCACTATTCATTAGTCACGAAGCATTAAAGTGGGCTTAATACCTCGGAAGTCGGTAACTTACATTGATGTATTGAATTTTTGCTACTCTTTTTAAATCTCTCTGCAGCTACACTACACGATCAAAGAAAACTACAAGAAATGTTTCAATAACTAAAAATTGAATAATAATAATTCTAATAATATTCCCACGAGATGGAGCATTAACTACAAGCGATACAACTCACGTTAAATGTAAATGAAAATTTGATCTTATTTTGCAAGTTTAGATTTTAAAATAAATCTAAACATGCTGACAGTCCATAACTGAATCATCAATGAGTGTATCTACTGTATCTACTGTATCTAGTACATCTCTTAAGGCACATATTATTCTTAGGCCCTGCATAAATTTCAAGGTGACTTTAGTAAAACTTAGGAAAATTAAACAGCAACTATTTTACGGCGACAGGTATTTATATATCCACCAGCTCTCGTGGTTTGGAAACGTGCTTGCCGACATGAAGGAAAGGTCTGTTAGACGAAAGAAAAATTTTAAAGGTTAATTTCTGCATTATAAATTATAAAATTTATTCGAACATTAAACTATGTCATTTCTTTTATTTAAAATTGCATATAAAAAATGTTGAAAAAAACTTAATTGAAATCTTACAGATATATTCTAAAACTTTTAAAACCTTTCTGGAGTAAGTCTTATAAATTAATAGTCAATTCTCTTCTCAATCTTATTTCTTTACCTTTCTGTTTCCATACCGTTACACTCCACGGCAGTCATATATATATATATATATATATATATATATATATAAATTTAAATATACATATATATATATATATATATATATATATATATATATATATATATATATATATATATATATAGTCATATATATATATATATATATATATATATATATTATTTGGATACCAATTTCAAATCATGCATACTAAATCAATCTGACAGAGTTTATCAGAGTTGAGGCTTCAGGTGCAGAAAAGTTTTTTTTTTTTTCAGCCTTGATGTTTGATAATTCCCAAAACCAAGAACTATTGTGAGCGTTAACAACAGAATAGGCAAATGTTTTTATAGTGTTTATTATAATCATTTAGTGTGTAACTGATTATATATATATATATATATATATATATATATATATATATATATATATTTATATATATATATATATATATATATATATATATATATATATATATATATATATATATATATATAGTAAGTGATTTAAAAAAGTTAGTAAATGTTATGAATTTTCAGATTTGAAAAGATTTAATCGAACTAATTTTAAACATAAACCCTTCCAGTTACGATTCATAAAAGCAGTGGTGAAAATCTTTTGAATTTTGTTTTACAACAAACATAAAACAGTTATTATGCTTCCAAAATTATCAAAGAAACAATGGATAATTGTCCATGTTTACAGCGTTGCAATTATTTTAAGTACATTTAGCGTATCCTTTCTTGGACCCTTTTACCCCTCAATTGCCAAAGTTAAAGGAGCGACTACCTCTCAATCCTCCATGATTATGGGGGTATTAAGTTGTGTTATTTTCTTTGCTAGTCCATTAAGTGGAATGGTCATTAACAGTTTTGGTGCCGTAAAGACAAGCATTTTTGGTCTTTTTATTATTGCAATAACGGATATAATTTTTGGCTTTGTTGATAAGATAGATGGAATAATTTTATTCATTTCAATTTCATTTGTAATTAGGATCTTTGAAGGAGTGGGTTTTGCTTTTGTTCGAAATGCTGCTGTAGCTATTATAGCCAGTGAATTTTCACAAAAAATAGATATAGGTTTTGGATTACTACAAGCTTGTTTTTTCATTGGATTATTATTGGGACCGTTAATTGGAGAAGCTTTGTTTGAATTAGGAGGATTTATTCTTCCACTAGTATTTAGAGCGCTTCTTCTATTCTTTGCAGCTCTGGTTGTAATATTTTTACCAAAAGATAATCCTAAAAAGGAAGCAAATCCAACTAGCAAAGTTTTAAAGATATTTCGTCTTCAACCTGTCTTAATAGGGATTTTTTCAGTGTTTGGAGGCAATTTCAGTGTTTGGTTCATTTTAACTGCATTTGAACCTCATCTAGAAAAATTAAATTTTACTCCCTTTGAAATAGAGTTAATGTTTTTAGTCAACGGAGCAGCTTATGTCATTTTTTCCTTTATTTGGGGCAAATTATGCCAAAAATTTAACAATCCTTTTTATATTTGTTCAGTTTCTTCATTTATTATCATAGTTGGTTTGATTTTGGTTGGTCCAGCGCCTTATCTTCTGCTTGATATAAATATTTATACATGTATCTTTGGATTAGTAATTCAAGCAATTGGTATTGGAGGCGAACTAGTTGCTGGCTTTTCATGTTTAAACAAAGGAGTTCTGTTAGCTGGGTTTCCCCAAACTATTCGGACATATGGTCTTATCTCCACCATATTTACATCTTTAATGGCTCTTGGAATATTCATCGGCTCGTTGGTTGGAAGATATGTTTTTAAAATTCTTGGATTCCCTTGGGGTTCTCAGATATTTGTTTTATATCATCTGCTACTAGCCCTTGTAATAATTGTATCCACCTACATTCGTAATGATAGTCTATAAATTGCTAGAAATAAAAATATCATCTATATATCTTTAAAAACAGATGTATAATATATATATATATATATATATATTATATATATATTATAGTATATATATATATATATATATATATATATATATATATTATATATATATATATATAATATATATATATATATATATATATATATGATATATAATATATATTATAATATATAATTACTCGTCAAAATAACCCACCACAAGGGTAGGTGGCGAAGGAAGGGTGGAAAAGGTTGAAGAACGCGAAGACACTTTATTGGACTATGACAACAACATGGTGGATTCGTCCCCAGAACCGTAGGTTGATAGAGTGTGAGGCCAAGGTGCAGCCAATGGGTCTCGCTGCAAACACACAATGTTGTTACGTACGGCGACGGCCGATGGAGGTGTTGGGCAGGGCTGCGGAGTCGGAGTCGGAGTCGAAAATTCTGTGCAAGTGGAGTCGGAGTTGGAGTTGGAGTCGAAAATTCCTGTGTAAGTGAAATCGGAGTCGAAAATTTATAGAGCTATTATTATTATTATTATTATTATTATTATTATTATTATTATTATTATTATTATTATTATTATTATTATTATTATTATTATTATTATTATTATTATTATTATTATTATTATTATTATTTTATTATTGAAAGTATTAATAAACTGTTAATTTTATAATAGCTGTTTTATAATAAAAATAAAAATAATTTGCATTATAATTACGTTATACATTTGTTTCCCAAACTGAAATGTATTTGTTTGTCAAGTGTTGCGCCTGCATCTTTGTCTTTACGGTACTTTACCGTATAGCATTTGGAGATTAGATTCATTGGAAAAGTGGTACATTTTTTTTATCTCAAAAGCAAGCGAAAAAAAATTAGTTGAAACAAAAGAATGTTTTATTGTAACTGTAAGCACCAAGCTGAGTCAGAGTCGAAATTTTGAATTTGACTGCTGGAGTCAGAGTCTGAGTCGGAGTAGAAAATTTTTGTTTGAGTGAAGTCGGAGTTGAAATTTTTTGTTTAAGTTTAGTCTAAGTCGGAGTCGGAGTCGAAATTTTTTGTTTAAGTGGAGTCGGAGTCGGATTAGAAAATCCAAATTTGAATTTAAGGAGTCGGAGTCGAAAAACTTATTTTACAACTCCGCAGCCCTGGTGTTGGGTCTGTCTCAATACCGTGTATGACCCCCTCTGGCACTGATGACGGCCTGAAACAGTCCTGGCACGCTCTCGATGAGTAGGCGAATGTTCTGGACAGTGATTTGATCCCATACAGCTGTAAGAATGCTTCCATCGAAGATGTGCAACTCCGTAGGCCCCGATAAAGAGATGCCTTCCCAGATCATAACCGACAGACCTCCAAACGGCGGCACCTGCAGCACATTGCATTGCGCGAATCTTTCCGTCGATCGTCGGTGTACTCTAGTACGCCGGTCTGAGGCGTACAGAGACACTCACGACTCGTCCGTAAAGCGCACCTTTTCCCAATCGTCTACCGTCCAATGGATGTGTTCTCGGGCAAATGCCAGTCGCACTCTTCGATGTGCGGTGGACCTATGGCAGGCTTCTGGGGCCGGTAATTATATTCCGCAAGGCGTCGACGCACTATATTGTCACTCACCCTGGTGCCGTGTACCTCCGCCAGCTGTATCTGCAGATGTCGTGCCGTTGTGTGGCGCTCTCGTAATGCACGCAGACGTATAAATCGGTCTTCCAAGGGTGTCGTGGCCCTGGGCATACCTTGTCCTCACCGGCGATCATGTGTCAGGGTTTCCTGGTACCGTTGGACCACCCGTTCAATCGTTGTGTGCGCTACACCGAACCGTAGACCAAATTCCCGGTACCCGTGTTCTTCGGCGTGGAGTGTTGTTATCTGCACGCACTGATCTCTTGACAGTTGACGCACTATCCTCTCCATGTTTATCGGAATTGCTTCGTACGCGAATGATCCCTCGCTCGATTATACTCCCAACATAACCTACCCCCACCTCTCCCAGGTCTAGTTACGTGATTTATGTTTTCCTAAATTTATCGCGGTGACGGCCCCAATACTTTAGCGAATTCTCTGCGGGGTGCTCACATAGTTACACTGATGCTGTACTATGTGTTGGTGTGGGGTTTCATGGGGTTAGGGGCCTTCCCGTCCCTGCAAGTTGCATTTACCCTAGTGGTGCGTTATTTTTGACGAGTAGTATATAAAAGATATAAAAATACTGAAGAGGAAGAATTCCAAAAATAAGTTATTTAAGTGAAAAAAAAAAACTAGTTCATTAAAATACACCTTGAACCATACTTTACTTGTTCAAAATTAATGGAAGATAAGGAAACAAATAAATTTAAACTTACACACTGCTGTAAAAAAGATGTAGGTAATTTCTAGCGTATAAACCCTTCTTGGAAAATTAGTTAGTCAAATGTTTAAAAGCCATTAGTGAAGAATATCCATACTTATTCAACCTGTTTGCCTCAAAAAAAGAAAAATGTTCAAAAATTCTTTGAAAATTACATTACATGCCATCTATCTTAATGATGAAAATTTTTAGTTTGACTTGTGAATTTGCTTTTTTTTATGCTTACTAAGATTTTCAATAATCAAGATCTATATTTGAGAATGCAAATTCCTTATTATTGAAGAGGAGTTCATCAGTCAACCTGGAGCAGAACCTTAAAGAAGTTCCTTGAATATAATGTTTGCTCATGAATAAAGAGGTATATATATATATATATATATATATATATATATATATATATATATATATATATATATATATATATATATATATATATATATATATATTATATTATATATAATATGTATATATATTATAAAATATATATATATATATATATATATATATATATATATATATATATATATATATATATATATATATATATATATATATATATATATATATATATATATATATATATATATTGTATTTATATATATTAAAATATATATATATATATATATATATATATATATATAATATATAAACTTTTATAATATTAATTTCATTATTGTGAAAAAAATTTACCTCATATTTGCTATTCACATTTTATGCTCTCTTAATGACACCTTTAAATATACGGTATATATATATATATATATATATATAGTATATATAATATTATATATATGTAGATAGATATAAAAATATCTATATATATTATATATATATATATATATATATATATATATATATATATATATATATATATATATCGTAAGCTAGTAAACTAGCTTAGACAATAGGAATTTAATAAAATTGAGTAATCAGGTTTTCTTCTTTATTAATAATGGCATGAGAATATTAATTCTGACATTTGGCGCGTCCACAGTTTATTTTATTTACAATAATTGGATAGCAATTAAATTTATTATTTTGTTTCACAGTATTGTCAATGTTATATTTTAACATAATTGATTGTTAATTGAATAGGTAATAGCCTGAGCGAGGAACTCAAAGCTTTCCGTCTTTACAAGTTCGTTTCCCTTGGCAGACTCCAGATACAATCCTTCTCCTCTTTGGTAGAGGGGAATCCAAACCTGGACTCCTTTACTTTCATTGGTTATTTTTAAAGTTCGAATATGCATAACGATATTATGTTTACATGTACATATGATAGTAATGGTCATTTGAGCATTGCAAATGGTGACTCTCGGAGAACTAGAGCAGCAGAGCTTACTCTAGGATAGGAATTTGAAAATAGATTGGGCTTCCGAAATTAATAATTTTTTTTTTCCAAAAAAGTATAACAATGAAAAGCATCACCATAGAATAGACATAACTATAATAACAACCAGTAAAAATAATTGAACACCAATATTAATTAACCACAACAACAAAATTTCTCCTTTGCTTGTACATTACAAATTAGAACTGTCTTCCCCCGTTCCTGCACGCTAAGAATATTTAGTAAGTCCTTCGTGTAAGCAATGAAGGTTGAATTAACCCTACTCCTTTGATTGCTTTACAGGCAACTTGTGGCTAAACCTCGTGATTTACCCACAAAATGTCTATTTTGCTACAAGGAAAACTTGTTCATCAATGCTTTGTTTTTCGCTCCAAGAAAATATGGGGCATTGTTACTTTGTCAAATCTCTTTCTATGGATTGGTTGTGACGTCATATCTCCAATGGAGCAGCTGTAAACTCATGACGTCATGAACATTGGTTTGAAATCCATCTCTTTTTATTTTTGTGAGCTATTTTTTGGGGGGGGATTTTCAAAATTGTTAGTTACTTTCTTTTTTCTTCATTTAAGTTTGTATCGGAATTTTTTTTGACTTGTTACTTTGTTTAAACAATAGCTTTATTAGACTAGAAATTAACTCTGTTTGTAAAATCGTTGCGTTTTAATCAACGCCTATATAATTCAGACCAGAAATCGTTCGTATATAATTAAGCAACATGCTGTACATTTACCCAAAAAAAATTTTTTTGAAACAAATTCAGCCCTTCATTAGAAAATCACATATTAAATACATTACCCCTATGGGGTATGGAAAACTTCCCCCCTCTGTCCCCCGTCGGCTCGAGCCCCCTATTTTTTATGCAATTTTGTTATAAGCTTTATACGCTGATTCCAAATATGTAATTGGTTTTTTTGTAAGTGTCGTACTTTTCAAGATATTTCATTTATGAAAAATATTATTTTTTTTACATGTTTGTAATAAACTTTATACGCTGATTCCAAATATGTAATTGGTTTTTCTATACGTGTCTTACTTTTCGAGGATATTTCATATTTAAATTCGTGATGTGACTTGATTGTGACTTAAAACCAATTATTTGACATATGAAATTGACGATGGTCCTATCCTGAGCGATGAAATTGATTTTTAAAAAAAAAAATAGAAAAAAAAAAAAAAAAAAAAAAAAAAAAAAAAAATCAAAACAGACAGAGTCATAAAACATAAAATACCTATATATATATATATATATATATATATATATATAATATATATATATATATATATATATATATATATATATATATATATATAATTATATATATATATAATATACATTGTAATTGTGGAGAATTGTTCAGCTCAATTTTCACGAAGACTGTATTAAAACTACAAACATTTAATGTACAAATATTGTATTAACATTATATGAAGTTTTATTTATTGATTTTCGTACATTTTATGTCTATATTTTCATGAAAAAAAATAACACTGCAAATCAATAACAATGGGCTTCATTCCGTTCGTGAGGGATGAGAAACTCTGTCGAAATTTGTCTTGCAGATAATCGATACATCGATATCATTAGTATTTTTTGATAGTCGATTTTATACATGAAATGTACTTAAATAGTTAAAAAAAAGGAAAAAAATTTGTAAGACAATTTTGTTATGTAAGATAATATTAAAATATTGAAAAATTAATATAAACATAACACTACGAATATATATATATAATATTATATAGTATATTATATAATATATATAATATATATATTGTATATATATATATTATATATATATCTATAATATTGTATATATATATATATATATATATTATATATATATATATATATATAATTAATGGAATGGCAAGAATGTGGGAGTGTTTATTTATTTTCTCCTCTATTTCACGAGTTGTAGTCACCAATTCTGTAGTCCCGGGTTTGCAGGCGGAAGCAAGCTCGACCTCTATGTAGACGGAAGAGCTCGGCATCTTTGCAGGCGGAGGCAGAGAGAGAGAGAGAGAGAGAGAGAGAGAGAGAAGAGAGGAGAGAGACAGAGAGAGAGAGAGAAGAGAGAGAGAGAGAGAGAGAGAGAGAGAGAGAGAGAGAGAGAGAGAGAGAGAAGAGAGAGAGAGAGAGAGAGAGAGAGAGAGAGAGAGAGAGAGAGAGACTCTTTTTTAGGCTGATGGAAAGCTCGGCTTCTTTATAACCCAGAGCGGGAGTACCTCTCTGTAAGCCACAGCAGAGAGTGCATGGAGTTTTTCTTCTTCTTCCCCGGCTAACAGATCTAGTAAATATAGAGGAGGGCTTGTAGTTATCTCTTCTTCTGCTGCTGCTTGTTCCTCTGCTTAGCTGGTCGCTGTAGGAGCTATCTTGAAGTCATTCTCTCTCGTAGGTATAATAAAACTCCAGTGGTGATTTAGATATAATAAATTTATTAAAACATTTTTAAAAATATTTAACAACTTCGCACGCAGGCAGTTAAACTTTAATTACAATAATTTCAACTTGGTCATAAAACTTCTTGCACACCTGCAATTTTTAGTACCCTTAATTTAATGTTTTCTCCCAATTATGGAAGAAAAGTAGAAGATAGTTAACGTGTGCACATCGAAGCAACAGATAATCATCAATAATCATCAATAATCAAGCTAATTTTAATAATTAAAGTACATAATATGATGAAAAATGCTATAAAACATCATGCTGCACATTATTTTAAATTATTTAGTATATATTAGATAATTAATAGTCTATATTCGATAATAGAAATACGTAATTTAAAACAGAAAACTTTTCTTTGGATTAGCTTTTCCATATAATAAGAATTTTTCCTTTTTAAAACAAAGTATAATACATTTTACACAACAATTTTATATAAAAAAAATACTTTATGTTTAACATAAATAATAAATATTATAATTCATTTCAATTTATGAATATAAACTTAATTTTAAAAATTAAAATATGTAATACATATTTAAGCAATTTTATGAGATAGAACCATTTTCTATTATTCTTTTAACAAGGAAAACTTAATAATTTTAAAATCAAAATAATAATTTACTATATACACTTCGCCCCCCCCCTAGAAATGGAGCGTATTTTTACACGAAAATTTATATGCCAAAATCACTAAATGTTATTTAAATATAATCACTTTTAAACTACTATTATTAAAATTAAAACGGAAATGCACTGTTATTTTACAATTTACATAATTCACTTTTTTAATAAATGAACTAATAAAAGTGCACTTTTCTAACTGGATTACGTCGAGATACTAAAGCCGGTTTCTGCTGATCAGTAGATGACGTGACCGTTGGCTTCGGCGAATCATCATCCAACTGAGGAGCCATCTGCCAAGCCGAATTACCCTCCGTTAAGGGAACCATATGAGAAGGCGAATTACCCACCGGTAAAGAAACCATCGGAGAAGACGAATGGAGTACGAAAGCCTTCAAACGACTAATCGAAACAATATCCGTCCCTCTATCAGGAAATTGTATCTTGTAGCAGCGATCCATCCTTTGAAGAACCTTGTAAGGGCCAGAATAAGGTGCTTCCAAACTCTTCCGAATGCAATTGATATAAAGAAAGACATGGGTACAGGTTTGAAGTTTTGCAGGAATGTATGATGAAGCACTGGAGAGATGAAGAGGTTGTAGCTGTCGGAAATCCAATTATTTCATGTGAGTCATTTATTTCCTCATGAAGTCATTGCAAAAATCTCAATTTTTAAGTGCTTGAAAAAGTTCCAGAGGACACAGAGGCGTTTTCCCGGTTACTGCTTTAAAAGGAGAAAATCCGTAGTCATCAGGAATGCAGCAAAGACTTAGCATAATGACTGGAAGGGATAGTAGCCAGTTTTGTTTTCGCCCTATGATAGTACTCTTCAGTGATCGATGAAACTTTTCGATTTGGCCATTTGCAAAGGGTTGTAAGCTCCTTTCCGGAGCCTGTGGAATCCAATTAAGTGTGATAGCTCGTTGAAGAATTCTCCTTAAAATTATGGTCCTCCCTCTGATTTTACGTACAGTGGAATTCAAAATCTTGATATCCACTGCATGAAGGCAAACGTGACAGATTTTGAAGTCATATTCACTAGAGAAATTGCTTCTGTCCACTTAGCGTTCCTGTCAATGCAAGAGAGTAGCTATGTGAAAACTGGAGCTGAAGTATCGGTCAAGGATGATGGAAGTAATGGTCCCCACGATATCGATATGTACCGTTTCAAAACGTTGTGATGGGACTTCCATGGGAGCAATAGGTGGTTTAGTATGACGTTGAAAGTTGGCACTGCTGACAAGAGCGAACCAAAATTCTGATGTCACGATCCATGTTAAGCCAGAAATGTCTAGTCTTCATAAGACGCAGAGAAGTCTTAACTCCAGGATGGGGCATCTGATGAAAATTGTTGAAGATCTGTTAAAAACAAGGTTTTATCAAAAATGGTCGTGGAAAAGCTGATGAAATATCACACCATACTTGAGATTATCTTTTAGATGATAAGAATGAAAGCGCTGCTGAAAAGTAACAGTTTCTTCATCCGTTGATTGAAGACGGGCGATGGCAGGTAAATCGAAAGCATCTACTGTTACCGATGATATGCGGGATAAAGCATCTGCCATAATGTTATTTGCACCAATAAGATAGGTCATTGAAGAGACATATTCTGTTAAGAGAGAACGATGATGTTGCTGCCGATCACTTTTTGTTTGATTTAGACTGTAGAAAGCTGAGACGAGATTTTTGTGATCAATGTCGTCAGAAGACATCTTTTTCTACCTCAATAGGGTGTGTTCTTCTTCTTGTGTCACCGTAGGAAAGAGACATCTGGTTTTTTGACAGTAAGAGAGAAACTTGTGCTTCTGTGGAACTGCTGATGGAGAGAGTCTTCGCGTCACTCCGGTATCAGCAATTATGAAGTGGCAAGAGTGTTGGGAGAGTTATTTCTTTTCTCCTCTACTTCACAAGTTCTTGTCATCAATTCTGTAGTCCCGGGATTTGCAGGCGGAAGCAAGCTCGGTCACTATGTAGGTGGAAGAGCTCGGCCTTTTTGCAGGAGGAAGAGCTAGGCCTCTTTGCAGGCCGGAGAAGAGAGAGAAAGAGAGAGAGAGATAGATAGATAGATAGATAGATAGATAGATAGATAGATAGATAGATAACTAGATAGATAGATAGATAGATAGATGGATAGATAGAAAGATAAATAGATAGAGAGAGAAAAAAAAGAAAGAAAGAGAGACTTTTTGTAGGATGATGGAAAGATTGGCTTCTTTGTAAGCCAGAGCGGGAGAGCCTCTTTGTTGGCCGGAGCAGAGAGGGCTGGGAGTTCTTCCTCTTCTTCCCCGGCTAACAGGTCTTGTAGATGCAGATGAAGGCTTGTAGTTATCTCTTCTTATTCTGCTGCTTGTTCCTCTTCTTCTCTGGTCGCTGTAGTAGTTATCTTGAAATCTCTCTCTCGTAGGTATAATAAAACTCCAGTTTTGATTTGGGTGGAATAAATTTATTAAAACTTTTAAATATATTTAGCAACTTCGCACACATGCAGCTAAGTTTTAATTACAATAATTTTAACTTTGTCATAAATCTTCTTGCACAGCTGTAATTTTTAATACTTTTAATTTCATGCTTCCTCCTAATTATGATTGCCAAGGTAGGGGATATTTAACGCTCAGATAATCATCAATAATCAAACTATTTTTAATAATTAAAGTGTACATAATATGGTGAAAATGCTATAAAACATCATAATACACATTACTTTGCTTAGTATATTTTAGAGTGTTAAATACCAAGAAAGAGCTTAAAATCAATTTGCCTTTCTTCTCCGATAATAGAAATACGTAATTCAAACAGAAAACCTTTCGTTGGATTAGCCTTTCCATATAATAATTATTTTTATTATTCAAAACAAAGTATAATACATTTTACTTAACAATTTTATATAAAATATACTTTATATTTGCCATAAATAATAAATATTATCTTTAATATCAATTTATGAATACAAACCTAATTTCAGAAAGTAAAATAAGTAATATATATATATATATATATTCAAAAGGTTTTGTAAGATAAAACCATTTTCTGTAATTCTTTTAACAAGGGTAATAATAATTTTTAAATCAAAATTATACGTTTCTTTGATATATATATATATTATTATTTAGTATATATATATATATATTAATATATATATATATATTTATATATTAATATATATATATATATATATATAATATATTATATATATATATATATATACACGTATTATATGAAGTCATGAAAACTAAAATAGCCTATACAACGGAGGAGAGAGAGAGAGAGAGAGAGAGAGAGAGAGAGAGAGAGAGAGAGAGAGAGAGAGAGAGAGAGAGAGAGAGAGAGAGAGAGAGTAAGAGAGAGAAGAAAGAGAGAAGAAGAGAAAGAGAGAAAGAGGAAGAAGAGAGAGAGAAAGAGAGAGAAAGAGAGGAAAAAGAGAAAAGAGAGAGAAAGAGAGAGAAAGAGAGAGAGAGAGAGAGAGAGAGAGAGAGAGAGAGAGAGAGAGAGAGAGAGAGAGAGAGAGAGAGAGAGAGAGAGAGAGAGAGAATTACCCCTCCCCCAGCGGGAACGGAGTTTTCACGGAGTGAATCGAATAACAGGACGAAGAGGCCGATCGGGGCGCGAAGTAGGATAAGGAAGAGAAGAACAGGAAAGAAGAGGGGTAGGCTGAGGAAATGGCGAACGAGGAAGAAGAGGAGGACTAGGCGTGGAAGGGGTGGGCGGAGGAAGAGGAAGACTAATTGTAGGCAAAGAAAGAGGAGCCGATGGACGAGCGGGATGAGCAACAGGTAACAACGGAGTAGGGCAAGGAGGAGCAGGAAGGATGGGCGTAGGAGGTGGGACCATATCAACTGAAGAAATGGGATCAGCATTCAGGAATGCTGGCTTGATCCTGCCAATTGAGATGTTCTCAACTCTGGATCCTTTCTGAAGGGAGAAATATTCGCGGTGACGTTGTAACACACGGAAAGGATCGTCGTTTCGTGGCTGGAGTGGACCGCGATGTGAGTCGTGACGAACCAGAACGTGTGAACAGGAATCAAGTTCGGAAGGGATGTAAGTAGCACGACGGGTCTGACGAGGTAGGGAAGGCTTCCAAGAATCAGCATATTGACGGAGGCGAGCAAGGAAGGTGTGATGATCCGAAGTAGTGGGGGAAGAAAGAATGAATTCATTTGGAATACAGATGGAGGAACCGTACACAAGTTCAGCGGATGAACAATGCAAGTCCTCTTTGTAGGAACTTCGAATGCCAAGGAGGACAAGGGGAAGAGTCTCAGATCGGTTTTCGGGATTACCATGCGCTATCAAGGAAGATTTGAGCTGGCGGTGAAAACGCTCTATCATTCCTTGAGCCTGAGGGTGGTAACTGCAGGAGCGGAAGCACTTGGAACCGATGAGAACCACGATGTCTTCCCAAAGGTGAGATTTGAACTGTCTACCTTGGTCTGTTGAGACGGTAGAAGGAGTACCGAACCTAGCAATCCAGTTGAAAAGAAATGTCTGGGCGATGGTTTCACTGGACGTATCACGTAAAGGGATAGCTTCGACCCAACGGGTGTAGCGGTCGATTCAGGTAAGGATGTGAGTGAAACCGTTGGAAGATGGGAGGTCTAACTACGTGTATGTGGACTTAATCGAAGCGTTGACCGAGATGAAGAAATTGCTTGACAGGAGCGTTAGTATATCTATGGACTTTGGAGCATTGGCAACTAAGGCACTGTTTAGTCCAAAGCTTATCGTCCTTTAGAAGGGATGGCCAAACAAAGTGTTTGCCGACTTTGACCTGTGAGCCTTTAACACCTGGATGCAAGATGTTGTGAAGGGTGTGAAAGACAAGGCGACGCATTGTAGTAGGCACAACAGGGCGGGGTAAACGAGAAGACATATCGCATAGAAGTGGGAAAGGAAAACCAAAAACTTCCACACTCTGAATGTTGAAGGTGGAGTTAGCTGGGAACGTAAATTCCTCCAGCTGCTGAAAGCGGGACATCTCATAGTTGAGAGAAGGAAGAGGAGAGAAAGCACCAATGCGACAAAGAGCATCTGCGGGGATGTTTTCTGTACCTTTGACGTGGCGAATATTGGTAGTGAATTGGGTGATAAATTCAAGATGACTGTAGATACAGTGATGACATGAGTGATGGGCTGGTGATCAGTGATAATATGAAATTCTCGACCTTCGATGAAATAACGGAAGTGTTTTATAGCAAAGTAAATGGCCAGCAATTCCCTTCCAAAAGCTCTGTAACGAACCTCGGCAGGCTGAAGATTCTTGGAGAAGAACGCCAAGGGACACTATTCACCTTCTAAGAACTGTTGCAGGACAGCACCCACCGCACAATCTTAAGCGTCAGAATGGATCCGAGTATGTGCGGTGGTAGATGGGAAAACGAGGAGAGCGGAAGAAACCAGGGCTTCTTTGAAGGATGTGAAGGCATGGCGGGCCTCATCTTTTCAGTCGACGGTGACAGAGGCCGAGGAACATTTTCTAGGAGGATTGATAAGAGCGTTAAGCAGCGAACGGGATGACCCTATGGTAAAAGTTTACCATCTCAAGAAAACGACGGAGTTGACGCTGTTTAGCAAGAAAAGGGAAGGAACGGATGGCAGAAACACGGTCTTCGAGGGGAAGGGACACACTCGGAAGAGATAGTGTTCCCAAGGAAGGTTAGTGAAGAGACGCTGAACACACATTTCAAAGTTCTGAAACGTATGCCATAATCCACTAACCTTGTGAACACTTGGCGGAGATGAGAAAGGTGCTCTTCCGGGGAGGAGCTGTCGATGAGCAGGTCATCGATGTATGCGAATACGAAGTTCAATCCTTGAAGGATTGAGTCTATGAAACGTTGGAACGATTGCGCTGCTTTCCGAAGGCCGAAAGGGGTGCGTAAAAAGTCAAAGAGGCCGAAGGGGGTGATTACAGCAGTTTTATGGACGTCTGCAGGATGGATTGAAATCTGATAAAAAGCTTACACAAGATCTACTTTGCTAAAGATGTTACATCCAGAAACATTGGCGGCGAAATCCTGTATGTGAGGGGCAGGATACCTATTTGAACGTGTGATGGCGTTAAAGCATCTATAGTCTCCAGTAGGGTGGTAGTCACCGTTGGGTTTGAGCGGAATTTGAAGGGGGAGGCGTAGTCGTACTTGGAAGGATCGGATGATGCCTTGCTGAAGCAGTGTGTTGAACTCCTGCTTGGCAGCTTGAAGTTTATCAAGAGCAAGACGGCGGATATGGGAGAAAGGAGGTCTCCCATTTGTCTCGATGTGGTGAACGACGTTGTGTTTAACCACTGGGAAGGTCGAGATGGGAGAGATAAGATCGGGAAAGTCGGAAGACAGAAGAGATTCGAAATGGTTGTTACCTGAAGGGAGGTGGATACCGTTAATAGAAGAAGTAGCACGGATGCAGGTGGAGGAGAACTGAGTCTCATAATCGATCAAACGGTCAACAAGATCATTGAAGTGCGAGAGAAAGTCGGCACCAATAATGGGGAGAGTAACGTCGGCATTGACAAAGTTCCAGAGAAAGTCGCCGCGAAAAGAGAGGGTGAGATGAAGGTGATGGAACCGTTAATGGGCTGCAATTAACCTTAAGGTTCAGAGGCACGGTTCTTCTGCAAGAAAGAACGGGTTAAAACCGGCAAGGAAGATCTTGTATCGATGAGATAGGACAAAGTAGTAGAAAGATCGGAAACACAAAGAAGATTGAACACAGGATTCACCACACCATGCGAATTTATGGTGTGGCATAGGGTTTAACCGATAAGCACATGACTTGATGCAGTTACGGGTCCGGTCACCCAAACGCTGATGGTTTAAACATACTCCCTGTGGATTGTGCTCAGGAAGTGCTGCAGAAGTTTGAGAAGATGGTGGTTGTTGAGGTTGAAGGTGCGGTTGAGCTGCAGCAGATTGAAGTGAGGGGGTAGGTGACCGGCAATAGAAACGACGATGCTGAGGAGGAGAACGAGGATAGTGAGAGAAAGAGGGAGGAGGAGTAGGAGGAGGAGGAAGATAAGGCTGGTAATTTGCAGGGCGATCTTCAAGATTTCGAATTCGTGACAGTAAATCGAAGATGTAGTGATACGTGCCTCAAGTACAGCGGTATTGGCAGGAGATTGGATTACATTCGTTAAACTTTGCGCCTGCGGATTAGTAGGTAATTGCAAACCTAAACCTAGCAGCAAGGTGGAGACATAAGAAGCAACAGGTTGTATGCTCTGAGGTGTCGTAGGATGTGCCTTAACAATACTGTCAGCCTGCGCAGCAAACTCATGTAACGTACAATTAAGATCAGCTGTGGCTAGCTGAAACTGGAGCTCGGTAAGGAGCTTCTGGAGGAAAAGCTCACGAACTATTTTTATACAAGGACCAACAGGTGGACCCTCTAACAATCTTAACATGTCTGATAATAAATCAGACTGTAGCCTGTCTCCAAGGCTTTCGTTTTTTAGAAGTTTTTTAATTTTCTCAGAATCCGAGATGCCTAATCTAACTAACAACTCGCCTTTTAGGTCCGTATAAGGCTGATAGCTGGAATGCAGCCGGGGTAAATTGACCCTTAATCGCTGGAGGATCTTAACTGGTAAGATACTCAACAAAGTGCGAAAGTGCTCGATTTCACTAGTTGCTTCTAATTGTAACTCCAGAAGGGTGAAAGTTAAATCTATATCAATTTCTATAAATTTTCAGTTAAAAGTGGACGTAGTTTTGGGAGTCTGAGCAGGAGCCGGGGCCAGAGTCGGAGTCACTTGGCTTTTACATTTTGAGTAATATCATTAGATGGAGGCGACATGGTATAAAAAATTATTTAAAATATAATAATTAAAAATATGCCGCAGGGGAGCACTCTGGGACCTGCCTAGCTAGCTATGAAAATAATTGAGATAATTAAAAAATACTTAAAATTAAGAAGGTTACACAATATAAAAAAAAACAAGGGCCGAATGACCCAAATAAAAATGTTATCTCCTTAAATGAAGGGAAAGAACAAATGTTCTTATAGCTTGGCTGATTTTTACTGGCCAGCCCCGGTTAATAAAATATATTAAAAAAAGGCAAAAATAATGGCGGCAGCCTGAAACGAGGACCCTCTGCAAGGCTCGAAGAGAGGCGATGACTGTAGAAAGCCTCTTAAAGGCCCTGGAGGTGATGTTTTAATTGAAGAAAGCGATGAAGGAGCTCGGACGAATCCACGTAAGGTCACCAGAATGTAGGTTCTTTGGAATAAAAAAATAAAGTAAGATTGCAAAATCTTGCTGCTTTATTGAAATATCAGAAGCTGCAACATACGTAGCAACACAGCAATAGCCATAGCAATAAATCGCAAGAAACCTATTTTTTTTTATAAAAAGTTCACACCTCACTGGCATAGCCCTATTCAAGGAGGGGAACTTCTCTAGGTAATTTTTACCTAGGATTCGAACCCGCGACCTTGCTATGCGATTCCGTCGCTCTACCGTTTGAGCCACGGTAGCGGCTTTAATTTAAAAATATAAAAATAAATAATAATTGATAATAGAAATAACAACAACAAAAATAATAATAATAAATTTATAATAAAAATACTAAGTTATAAAAATAAAAGAAAAATTTGGCCAGGAAGGCGGGGCGAAAGTATTATTTCTGAACTTAAAAATAAAAACTAAAAACTATTACTATATAAAAAATTTACACATTGTGTTAACGGATTTTTACATTGCAATTTTCACTGAACTTTCATGATACACAATTCTTTGTATTTAAAAAAATATTAATTACAAGAATATTAAAATAAAGAAATTACACCCAAACATACCCGGATGTTTAGCAAAATACTTTAAGGAGTAGAAAAACCACAGACTTCACTTCACAAAAAAATATTTTTTTGGAAGGCTCGCACAGCGGGAGCGAAGAAAATTGAACACACAAAGTAGGCTAAAGAGTGAGCGAAATACGACGTGCTCTGTGAGATGAACCGCCAATGAGTAAGACCGTTTCAGATCTGACTCCCAATTTATACACGGGAGACAGCGGACAAACTTATGTAAATAAATATGTAGAATATTATGTTAAAAATCTAAATGAAAGAAAGGAAAAATTTGGAAATATTAAAAAAAGGAAGCGAAGAAGCACGGAAAAGGTTGCATGAAAAAAAACTTTGGAAGTCGTTAAAGACGAAAATTGAATGAAGGCATAAAGCTAAAATAGCCTATGACAACGGAGAAGGAGAGAGATAGATTAGATAGAATAGATAGATAGATAGATAGATAGATAGATAGATAGATAGATGATAGATTGATAGTATAGATTGATAGATATGATAGATTAGATAGACTAGATAGATAGATGAGAGAGAGAGAGAGAGAGAGAGAGAGAAAAGAAAGAGAGAGAAAGAGAGAGAGAGAGAGAGAGAGAGAAGAGAGAAGAGAGTACATATATATATATATAATATATATATATTATAATATAATATTAATAGTATTATATATATATATATATATAATATATATATATATATATTATTAATATATATTATATATATATATATATTATATATATTATCTATACTTAACAATGCCAGGATATGTGGTCAGGTTATTTACCTGAGAATGCTGGCAGAGAAATTCTCAGAAAAGAAGAAAGAAGTTTTTGCATGCTTTCTTGATTTGGAAAAGGCAATGATAGAGTGCAAAGAGGGAAGTTGTGGAGAACATTAGAAAGTTATGAAATAAATGGTTTGCTATTAAAGGCGATTAAAGCATTTTACACGAACAGTAGAGAGTGTGTTAGGATTAACAGGAAGGAAGGGGAGCTGTTTAAAATAGGATTGGGTCTGAGCAGGGTTGTTTGTTAACAATGTCTCCATTGGTCCCTTTAATTCTTGTAGACTAGTTTAAGTGCAGCAATTCTTTCGAATTTGGAAAGGAGCTGATATGAATCTGAATGAAAGTAATTGGGAGATAAGCGTCTTACTTTTTGCCGACGATTCTGTGTTGATTGCCGATACAAAGGAAAAACTGCGTGATTTGGTGCTTGAGTTTGAACGAGTGTGCCAAGGAAAAGGATTAAAAATTAATTCAGCTAAAAGTAAAGTGATGAAAATTAGTGCAAAACCCAAAGGAGACGATTCTCAATCTGGGTTGGATATCATAAAGGTGAATGGGGAAAGCCTGGCAGAGACAACAGTTTTTAGATACTTAGGAACGGATATTGGGGCTTTCGGAGGCATGAAAGAAGAGATTGACCATAGGGTTGCTGAGGGTGAAAGAGTATTAAGAAGCCTTAGAGAATTATGGAAAAATGGAAATTTAACAAGGAAGGTAAAAATGAAATTGTTCGAATGTATATTTGTTCCAACTGTTCTGTATGGATGTGAGACGTGGGCATTAAACTCTAAAATGAAAAAAAGAGTTG
>JABUQX010061980.1:50000-57500 GCA_015478945.1 Trachelipus rathkii
TGTCAAAGCTTCTAAGTTTTCTAAATCATTTGAAAATTCTGTTATTGGTCTGTTATTTATAATGAATTCTATCTCACAGAACAAAGTGTTCAAGTTATCATCTGTCAACCTTATTGGCTGTTCTAAGAGTGAAGCTTGTAATATATTTCTTACAGTTCTAATGTGTCTTTCAAAATGAGACCTCCTTTATGAGAACTATGAGGGGGTTGAAATATCCACTGTATTTCTTTTTGCTCAAAAAACTTATTTACTTGCTTACTATTCCAATTTTTAACTTGTCCTTTTAATTCTTTGTTAGCTTTCACAAAGTTCAATCCATTATCTGATCGGATCAATTTCACATTACCTCTACGGCTGATAAATCTTCTTAGAGCATTGATGAAAGCATCAGTATCCTTAATGAATATAACAGTCTCTAAATGTATGGCTCTCTGCTATCTTAAACATGAGAATATTTAATCATATCTTTTTTCTCTACCTTTCCTCTTCCCCTTACTAAACAAGAAAGAGGCCAAAGGCATCTATATCCAATATACGTGAAGGTGGTATATTCACAGTCTAATCTATCTTTGGGCAATATCTCCCATCAACTGCTGAGTTGGCCTTGTATGGAGCTTTTCTACATATTATTGCAATCTTTATAAAATCTTCTTAATCCTTCTTACTTGCTCCAAATGATATATGTATTTCTCTTTAAGACGCATTTAAACTGTTTTTTTTTCCCTAACGCCCATTAATTTCTAATGGTAATAGTCTCATTATTAACATGTAACATGACCTATTTAGGCAAGAATAATTGGATGTTTAAATCATATGATACTCATTCAGATTTTTATCCTTCCCACCGTACTCTTCAATATTCTTATCATCTAATCAATGGTAAGTGAATTTTGCCAAATATGTCCTTTTTTTGGAAGGCTTCTTTCTTTTTTATTTTGTATTGTATATCATGAAATTCTTTATTTTGTACATATTTGTAAATAGCCTTTTCTGCATTTTTTAATTCTGTGATTGTCATAGCACCTTTATTCCAGGCTTTTTTATGCAAATTTTCTTTAACTCTTAAAATCCATGCTACCTTTGTTTTTAATTTCATCCAATCTGAGACAGAATGTATGAGCTTGTCTGTTGAGCTTTCTTGTAGTTGTATGGCCATTACTGGTTTACTTTTTATAATTTCATCATTTTCATCATCTAATTTATTTTCTTTATTTTGCTCAGGCCATTGAGCTTTGTCTTTGTACAAAAATTCTGGACCAGTGCTCCATAGTTTATTGTTCAAAAACTCATTAACAGATATTCCTTTACTTGCTATATCTGCAATATTTAGCTTGCCTGGTACATAATTCCATTGGCTTATATCTGTTTGTGATCTAATATAATTAACTCTATTGTGTACAAATCTTTTAAACCTTTTTGATTCATTTTTGATATATTGTAAAACAATTTCACTATCTGTCCAAAAATACTCTTTGTTTATGTTCATATCTAATTCATCTTTTAAAATTTGATGTATGCTGACAGCTAATTTGGCTGCACTCAATTCTATTCTTGGTATAGTTAACATCAAATTTTTATTTAATGGTATCAATCTTGTTTTAGATAACACCAATGAACAATATATTTCATTATTCTCTCCAATGAACCTTATATATGCTACTGCAGCATATGCAATTTGTGAACCATCTGAAAAATAATGTAGTTCTACACTTTTATACTTTAGACAATTTGGATTATATGGCCTAGGGACTTGAAAATCATTTAGCTTATTAACATCATTTAGCCATTTTATGTAACTTTTTTTTATATCTGATGGAATTTCATCATCCCAATTAACCTTTCTATCGCATAAATTTTGAAATATTTTTTTGGCTACTAGTAGTACTGGACTAATAAAACCCAGTGGATCGTATATGGAAAAAATGCAACTGAGTATACTTCTTTTTGTCAATTCTTTATTTTGTATATCTACCCTAGCTTTCATTAAATCTTTTTCTGGGTCCCAACTTAAGCCTAATACTTTTTGTGAAGGCAATTTATCTAAGGATAAGTTTATTTCTTTAAAATCTTTACTTAAGTCTTGTTTATCAATATTTTCTAAAAATTTCTTTGAATTACTAGCTACTTGATGCAGATTAAAACCACTAATTTTTAAAATTTCTTTAACTTCTTTATAAATTGCTACAGCCTCATTTTCTGATTTCACAGACTTTAAACAATCATCAACATAGAAATTTCTAAGTATTGTATCTTTGGCTAAATTACTGAATTTTTCTGCTTCAATTACATTTGTAGTTTGCTTCAAAACATAATTTGCAATTGAAGGTGAGCTCACACTTCCAAATATATGAACTTTAACCCTATATTCTTCTGGAGTTTTATCTAAATTACCATCAGGAAACCATAAAAAGCGCTGATAATCTTTATCTTTGTCAAGTACCTGTATTTGATAAAACATCTTCTCTATATCTGCTATGAAAGCATATTTCTCCTTTCTGAACCTTAAAAGGATGCCTTGTAGGTTAGAAATATAGTCTGGCCTGTGAGTAAACTATTATTTAAAGAAATACCATTGTATGGCAAAGCTGCATTGAATACTACTCTCAATTTTTTCTTTTGTGGATGGATTACACTATGGTGTGTTAAATAGAATCTGTCATTGTTTAATAATTCATGTTTCTCAATCTTTTCTGCAAAATTTAGTTTTAACATTTCATTTATGTTTTCATTATACTGTACAAAATATTCTTTATTTTTCAAAAATTTATTTTTTAAACAGTACAGTCTTGCTAATGCTTGATTTTTGTTATTAGGAAAATGCTGATTTTCTTTTTTAAATGGTAAACCAACTTGAAATTTACCTGTAATTGTTCTTTGTAATGTATTTTCAACCTTATTCTTCCACTTCAAATCTTCTACACTTTCACAAACTTGCTCAGGATTCTTTTCAGAAAACTCTCTTAAGCAATATTTTTCAAGTAAATTATCATCTTGTTCTTGTATTTGTGTTTTATGACATCTTAAACTCATGAATGCTGGTATACCATCTGGTGTCGAACCTTGTAAAGCCCATCCAAATGAATATTTAACTGCAAAGGGATAGTTATAATGACCTTCTACTACTTCTATTGGTTTTAACAATTTACTCTGGTTCATCCCTATTAATAATCCAATTTTTGATTCTATGAAATTGAAGGGCACATGATTCAAGTATTCTAATCCATTTATATCTTTGATAGATGGACTTTCTTCCATTTTAAAGGGCCATTTTTCTTTGCAGTATATATTATTTATGGTTTCAGATTTCCTCATCTCAATATCATAGATTTCTAGATTATTTAAAATATATGTTTTTATTTTATGTTGTCCATACATGGTAGTAATATCTATATCTTTCTGAGGTTTCATATATGACATACCTAGTTCTGCAGCTAAATTTAAATCCATAAAACATGCTGATGAATATGTATCTAGACCCATGTATGTCTTAATCACTTTATCTTTACCTTTAAGCTTAATTTTAACTGCTACTGCAGGATAAAATAGCTTTTTGTTACTTACTTTTGTCTGAAAGGTTTTTGTTTCATTACTTCCTGATTCTCTAAATTTAACTCTACTTTCTTATCTTTATTTTCTAAATTCACAGTGAGTGCTGCTGGTGAGATATTTGAACCATCTTGCTCTTTGGCACTATCTTTTTCTCTATGCAGAAATGTTAAATGTTGCTTATTACATTTTTCACATTTTTCTGGTCTTTTACAATTACTACTAAAATGATTTGATCTGAGACACTTAAAGCATAATTTATTGTCTTTAATGAACTTTGTTATTTCATCTTGGCTTTGTTTTTCTAGAATTTTACATTTATTTATACTATGATTGTCTTTTTTACAAAAATTGCAAAACTGTGATTTATTATTATTATTATTACTACTTTTACTACTACCATAATTCTTTTTATTGTCATTATTATTATTCCATTTATTATTATTATTATTATTATTATTATTATTATTATTATTATTATTTCTATGGTCATTATTATTTTCCTTTGTATAAAGTGACTTACCTTTTTCACTTTGTAATTTGGCTTGTTTGGGTTTTGTACCAATGCCAAGTTCTCCAAATAGAGGTGTATTCATTATTCTTGCTTCTTTTTCAACAAACTTTGTAAATGTACTAAAGTTTACCTTTTTATTTTCTTCATACATACTATCAACTTTATATCTCCACTTATCACGTTGTTTGTAGGGAAGTTTTTTAACTATTCTATAAATAGCACCAGTAGAGTTCAATTCATTCAATGGGGTAATATTTTCCATTGCATTATTGATAGAGTCTAAAAACAAAGAAAAATCTGCCATAGCTTCACCATCTTCATTCTTAATTTCATTCCAGTCTTCTAGCTTTTTTAGGTATGTATTAGCAATAACTTGTTCATTTCCATATTGTTTCTCGAGTTTTTCTACTGCCTTTTTATAACTTATTTTTTCATCCAAATGCATACAACTTCTTACTATATTTTCTGCTTTACCTTCTGTATACTTGATTAAATAGGAAAGTTTGTTCATTTCATTTTCACATTTTCCTTCTATATTGGTTTTAAAAACTAGAATAAAATCTTTAAATTTAGTTGGATCTTCCCATTAAATATTTCAGGCTCACATGTTGGAAGAGGATTATAAATAGGCCTACTCACTTCTAACTTTTGTTTTAAAATTTCTACTAATTTAGACTCCTGATTATTATTTATTTCAGTTTGTGTTAAATTTACATTTTTATTTTCATTTTTTACAGAAGTATCGCTAATACTGAAAATTGGACTTTCTAATTTTTGTTCAATTTTTATTAAACTTTGCTCTAAATTTTTTATATGGCTACTATGTTGGTACAAATCTAAACTTTCTTGTTCCCTTTTCTTCGCCAAGTATTGTTCATGTTCTTGTAATTTTATTTTACTTTTTTCAATTTCGAGCAACAATGATTGTGCTATTGAATTTTTTGCACTAGATTTACTTACTCTACTCGATATATTACTAGCACTATCTTGTGGTATAATCCTTGGCTCATATTTACTCATATATTTTGAAATATCACTTTTTAATTCATAATATGGCTTTAATTTTGATGTAAGCCACTGCTGTATTTTATCTGCCTCTACAGATTCTGTAATTAATTCGCTACAAGTGTTTTTGAGAGATTCGACCTTTGCATCTAATGTTAATTCATCCGTTTTAATTTCGAGACTTAAATCTAAGTCATTTAAGAAAGCATGCCATAATTTGCCTTTAATAATGTTAATTTTAAAGGTAATCGCTGCTAATTTTCCTGAAGGAACCTTAAAACCTCCTTCAGTTGTTTCTATTTCATCTTGATTGTCGATACCTTCTATTTGTTCGATATCGCTCTTTTTTTTTTTTTTTTTTTTTTTTTTTTTTTTTTTTTAAAAACTAATAATAATAAAAAAAAAAATATTAAAACTAAATATTTATCAAATTCATTCACTCATAAAGGAAGGATGTTATTTTTTAACACAATTTATATATACAGATAAATTTTATATTTCGTATATGAAAGTTTACCTGTATATATTTTTTATTTATTTTATTATTTTTATTTTGCTATACTTATTTATACTTATTGTCAATCGGATGACGATCATTCCTCACATGTGACAGCTTTGTGTTCTTCATCCAAGCTTCTAATTAGAAGAACTATATTGACTATTACATCAATGAGAAATCCTTTCATCAGTGGTTTGAAATACTCGATTCGAATTGTGAATTTTATTTAAACATCGTAGATATATTCGAACAGGTTCTAAAAATATAAAAATATAACAAACTATAAATATATAAAAGTACAAATACTAAATGCTAAAAAATAAACATAATAATTATACATAATTGTTCCATAAATTCATTGAAAATAGATATTTAATAAAAAAAATATTATTTTTGGACTTTTTATTTATTTTTGTCCTTTTTAGCTTTTGTTTGAAAACTCATAGATGTTACTTATTTATATTAATACCACATTCACACCAACTATATTAATACCTATAAATATAACTATTACCTTCTAATTACTGATGTTTTTGGATTTCAGAATGGCTGAGATTAGGGTGGGTGGATTAGATATTACTCAAATTGTAGGACTGCTGCTTTATCAATAAAGTTGCTCGAAGATTGTTCACTCTAATCATATAGCTGAAAATTCCTTTTTTGTTTCTTCTGGTTGAATTCTTAGCTTTTGTAGAGTTTTTCTTGATGTTCTAAATTTTCTTCTGGCTTCTTTATTCATATATTAGATTGAAGAATTCAATTGCTAGTTATTCCACCTTAATAGTTTCTTCTTTGTGAAATTAATTAACCCTTGAATTGATTAAATAGATGGTACTAAGTAGTCTTCAATATCTTCTTTCTTGACTGAAGTTCAAATTCTGTACTTTGCTTTTATTTTCTTTGTTTACTTTAGCAAAGTTGACAGTTTTGTTGTTTCAACAGCCTGTTTGCTTGAAGTATCTTCATATATACTATTTTTTACTTATTATTTGGCTTTCTTTAGCCTGTTTTCTATTTGCAAGTCCTTATGTTGCCCCACCTTCAATTCTGATTTCCTCAGCAATTTTCTTGTTTTGCAATCATTTTGCTTTTCTACTCTTGAAATATTTTGGTAAAATTTTGTAACCACAGTTGATGCTCATATAGTATGAATGGTAATGAATTTTCTTTAATTTTCCTTTTTTATTTTTTATTATTATTATTATTTTTTTTTTCTTATATTTTAATACAAAATATAACATATTCCCCCTTTTGCTAAGAATATTAAGTTTTCTTGTTATTCTTAGTTTCCTTAAGTTTATAATTCTGTTGTCTTCTTGTTATAATATTTAATATATAATATATAATATAGTTAACATTAAAACATGATTCTTGTTTCGAGCTCTTGAGGATTTCATTTCTACGCCATTCGAATGCCACATTTTCCAAAAGTATTCTAATAAACCATTTGTAAGCAGTTGTGGCCACAGCCATTCAACCAAGCTAGAAAGGCAATGACTGTATAACTAGTGATGATGTTTATATTTGGAAAAATATGAATATGGAGCTAGAACAGCTTAATCCACCACTCAACAGACAAGATTTAAAACAAAAGTAAAAAGGAGGTATCATCAGCAGTAAAGAGCTCACTTTATTGGCATATTATTTTTAACCCAAGATATCAGACCAATCAGTAAAACTGTCCCAAGGATGAGTAATTCAAAAGCAGTGAATTTTATGGAATAAAATATACAGAGCAAATTCTCTCTCTTCCTTTCATAAAAAGTTACCTATTTGTGAGTTCTGTTGTCAGCAGTGACTCTTTCATCTTGGTACAGATCTCTCAAAGAAAAATTAGATGAGAAGGTCATATATAAAATAATAAGCATATTGTCAGCAACTTCATCAACTGCTAATGTTGAAAGGGTATTTTCAATTTTTGGACTTGTGCACAGCA
>JABUQX010061981.1:0-15570 GCA_015478945.1 Trachelipus rathkii
AGAGAGAGAGAGAGAGAGAGAGAGAGAGAGAGAGAGAGAGAGAGAGAGAGAGAGAGAGAGAGAGAGAGAGAGAGAGAGAGAGAGAGAGAGAGAGGAGAGAGAGAGAGAGAGAGAGAGAGAGAGAGAGAGAGAGAGAGAGAGAGAGAGAGAGAGAGAGAGAGAGAGAGAGAGAGAGAGAGAGAGAGAGAGAGAGAGAGAGAGAGAGAGAGAGAGAGAGAGAGAGAGAGAGAGAGAGGGAGGAGGAGGGAGAGGGAGGGAGGGAGGGAGGGAGAGAGAGAGAGAGAGAGAGAGAGAGAGAGAGAGAGAGAGAGAGAGAGAGTTGAGTGTCGAAAGGAATGTGAATTTGGTTTAAGCCAGAAGAATACTGCATAATAGTAATGAATGGCGTGGTTTCGTGAGGGGACATGGTTGTGGGCATGGCCCAGAGGATGAACCCCATCATTGACAAGATACCACATTGAAGGTCTGTCGCATTGTTGTTAAGGACTAAGGTGGAATTTTGGTTGCGACGGGCTCGCACTTTAGGGTATCGGTTCTACTTATGTCATGTTCGACTTAACTATTCTGTTTCCAGTGTATGTTGTGCACCCCACTCCCAATCTGGGGTCCCAAGGAAAGAATGAAAAAGATATATATATATTAACCGAGTTATTGTTATATATATATATACATATATATATATAAGATATATATATAAAAAAAATAAAAAGATATATATATATATATATATATATATATATAAAAAATATATATATATATATATATATATATATATATATATATATATCCCTGTATGGCTGGGCATCACTATATAGGGGGTGCAAGAATTTCAGTACTGTATGTTGTTTGTGCATAAGAGACAGAGGGGAAGTAGCGCTCGAAGCGATGAGTACACCTCCGATTGGGTCATTTGGGGTGTAGGGTACATCCCATGGCACTCCATTATCCAATGGTTCACCCTTGCACTCGTATCCACACTCTCTCTTACACGGGAATAGATTCTCCGTATCACAGACCATAAACTACTATTGCAGACAACACCTTACATATATCCCTGTGTGTGAGGGAGAAAGAATACCAACAGCGTATGTTCTGCGTGTCGTAGGAAGCGTCTAAGGGACAGTGGTTGTTGGTTAGCTGCCAACTACCATATATCTCTTGCTAGAATGCTTATGCATGCCACATGATCGTGACCGCCGTTAGCGACCTTGTATCTTTCGGCGAAATTGTTTGAATCGTCTGGGTACATGGAATATTAGAGGAATAAAAGGTGAGGAGAAGAGAGAGGTGATAAATGTATTTGAAAGGTTAAATTTGGATGAAACAAAGATGAATGGGAAGCGGTGAAGAGCAGTGGTGTGGAATGAAAATGTGTGTGTGTTGAAAGGGGAGATGCAAGAGAGAAGGAGTTGCAATTCTGATGCGAGTGACTTGTGGACTGTGGCACAGAGCTAGTGGATTTTGTTTTGGCAAGTACTAGAATTCTAATGGTTAAATTTAAGTTTGAAGAGATCAAGGTATGTATGGTTGTACCATATTTTCTATCTGAGGGTGATAATGAGGTGATTGTTACTTTCGGGATTATCTGAATGATGTTTTGAATAGGGGTGAGGAGGAGCTTCAGATTGATTTTTGTTGGGTGACTAAATGGTTGGATAGGTGATCGAAAAAGGGATGGTATAACAGGTGCTTTTGGGGTTACGGGAGAAAATGAGAATGGTAGAAAGGTGATTGATTTCTGTGAGGAGAGAGGTACGTATATAAGTAATACATTCTTCTGGTACAAGAGTATTTATAAGTATACGAAATTTGGGGTAGGTAGAGATGGTATTGAAGTGAAAGCATGATTAATTTTGTGTTGGTGAAGAAGAAGTTGAAGTATGTGATGGACGTTAAATCAGTAAGTAAAGGGGGAGGGATGGGAATATAAGATCATCATGTAGTTCTCTGTAATATTGAGGCATGGGATGGAGAGGAAAGTGATATGACAGTATTAAAAAGTGAGAAGTTAAGGAACAAGGTTATATGAAAATATGCAGAAGATTTGAGAATAAATGAGTTGAATGTGAAGAAGATGAAACTGAACAAATCTGGACGCAAATAAAGGAAGCTTTTGTTAGTAGTGCAAGAAAAGTACGTGGATGTGCTAAAGTGGAAAGTAAGAATGTCAGTAGTGAGTGGTGGAATGAAGGGGTGATACAAGCGGTTAAAATTAAAAAAAAAAAAGGAGACGTGGTTGAATGTGCTAACGTCCAGTGATTATTTCTCAAAAGAAAGGTGTTTGTGAAATATAAGCAGAAAAAATGGAATACTAAAAGTTGCATACATAGGGGGAAAAAAAAGAGGTAAATGAGCAGTTTGGACGAAGGATGAATGAGGACTTACAAGGGAGAAGGAAGCTCTTTTGGAAGGAAGTGTGAAAGGTTAAGAAAGAGAGAAAGGGAAATCTTCGTAAAATAATGAATAGGGATGATGCTTTCGTGACTGATGAAATGGATGTGAGGAGAATGTGGATGGAACACTTTGGAAATCTTCATAACATTACCAATAATGAAGAAGTGATTGTGAATGTGTGTGTATGATGGTGTTAGAAGAAGTAGGTATTTTGGGAGTTCCAAAGGAGTGAGAGGAGAGCAGTTATAGTATCCTTTATATATGCATGGAAGACAAAGGAACATCTACTGAGTGTTGTAGGGGAAGATAAATGCTGGTATTTTGGCTGAAAGAGTGCCGAGCGACTGAGGGACTGATTGGCAAAGAACAAGGTGCATTTAGAAGTGGTAAAGGATGTGTAGATCAAATTTTCACATTGAGACAAATGATTGAGAAAAAGAGGGAGAAGAAGAGATTATTAGGTTTTATGGATTAGCAACAGGCGTATGACAGGGAAGCTCTATGGCAGGTCTTTGCAGGTGTTAGTGATATGTGGTGTTGGTGGTAGACTTCTAAATGAATCAAAAATATGTATGTATGTATGTATGACGAGAGGGAAGGGTGTGTAATAATAAAGGGAATGGACAGTGAATGGATTAATATTGGTAGTGGAGTGAGGCAGGGATGTGTTATGTCTCCTTGGCTATTTAATTTGCATATGGATGTGGTTATGAAAAAACTAGAAGTAGCGGTTGTAGGGGAAGGTGTTAGCATAGTTTTGGTGTTAGACTGGTGGAGAATGGAAGAAAGTGTAGGGTGCCCTGCTTATTGTATGCCGATTAGTTTGGTTTTGTGTGGCGAATTTGGAGAAAGTTTAAGAGGATTTCTTTCTGGTAGATGGGTTTGGCAGGTGTGTTATGTCTGTGTGGAAGATTTGTCTACAAGATGAAACAGTACTCTTCAATTCCCTTGTTGATGTGCGTTTAGTAGGAGAGTTGTAGTTGAATGATTTTGTCAAAAACTATGTTGTGAGTTAGATAGAGGGGTAAGGTAAGGGGGGGGGGGATTATTCTAAGGAGGATTAATTTTTCAAATACTTTGATAAATGTAGAAAGTATTGATATAGGTTTGTACGATGCTGGCTTATTAGGCGATTTGTAGGGTTTTTATATTTATATTTATTTATATTTATTTATTATATTTATATTTATATGTGCATGCTTCCATAAAGGTGATAGAGTGTTGGTTTGCCATGCAACGTTAAATATTTATGTTGGGGCTGTGATAGCATTTGTTCCTAGGTGTTTTAACTGAATATTGGATATATGGTCAGATCCTTCTGCTAGTGAGTTTTAAAGTTTTTTTTAATAATGTCGAATACTTCTATAAGAGTGAATGGGGTTCTTTTTTTGGTTGGTTTTCAACGCTTAAGCCATATTTAATATTTGTCTATTAACAGGTTTATGACCAATTTTGAATATTTTGACAATAATTACGCATTGCTTTTTGGGCCGGGAATTTTGTTGTTTTGTTTATTATAGAAAGCTTTTTTGGGGGTTGGTGGTGCTTGAGTGAAGTGTGGATTTATTTTATTGTTCAGAATATTTTTGCAGTGTTGGTCTTGTGATTTTAGTGTTGGGGGTAATACTGTTGCCAAGTCCTTTTCTGAATTAAATTGATCATATTGTTTATTCTATTGTTGGGTGTGGGGGGGGGGTCTATTTATTGGTTTAATTGGTCTTGATTCAATTGTCTATTTTGTCTGAGGGAGTTTTTGTTCAACCGTGGGTGTGAATTTTCCTGGTGAAAGTTGGGGGATGAATTGTTTGTGGTAGGCATTTGGGATGAATTTTTAGATGCTTTAGAATTAATTTTATTGAAGTGTTGTATTGATTTGGTAAGAGAGGTAAAATCACTTATTTGTAAGGAATGTAAATCTATTTCTATGATGTCTGTATAAGCTTGCCAATTTTCTTGCTTGTTATTCATATATATATATATATATATATATATATATATATATATATATATATATATATATATATATATATATATATATATATATATATATATATATATATATTATATTTTTTTTTTTATATATATATACATATATATATATATACATATGTTATTATATTTTTTTTTTTTTTTTAAAGGATGTGTTTGCAGGGTGTTTATGTTGAATTATGTATTGGAATGTGATCTGAGGAGAAAGCATGCCTTGACATGTTGTGGTAATTTGAATTTATGGGGAGCAGAAGATGTTAGGGGATGGTCTGGGTTATGTTGTAAAGGTTGGCGAATAGGTTGATTTTTGGTTGTTGAGTGAATGTGTAAGTTGTCTATAAGTGCATTACCTGTGTTGGTGTGTGTGCGTGTGTGTTAAGCCATTCGGGCGGCGCCATTGCCCCTGATAATATTAGGTTGTTATATTGTGCTAAATGGAAAGGGGGTCAGGAACATAACCCGGTGGCTACACCACTGTCATCATCTGGGGTCAGAGCAAACATGCTCCAAGAAATAGAAATGTAAGTAAGTGGAAGACCATGACATGAGTTGAAGAAGAAAAGCCAAATCCCTCCCCCTAGAGTAACCTTCCCCCTTTAGTGTGATCGTCACTGCCAAAATCATCCTCTGAAGCTTCACATACTCTGACAGTCACCAACTGTGGCATCTCGTCAGTTGTATTCATCCTGCCTACTCAACATGTCCCCCCACCCCCACACACACGTAGCCCTCCATTAATTCTATTATGCACCATTCTTCTCGTTGATTCAAATTCACATGCCTTTGCTTCAAACACTTTACTAACTAAATCAACTTTTGACTTTGGTCCTCAGAGTTGTTCTTTCCTCCAACACATTCCTCACCGCTGTACACCTTCCTTCTTAACTAACCGGCTATGATCCAGTTTCCATATGAATCAATCCACCATAATAATACACTCATTTATTTTTATTCACGCCATTCGTCAGATCAATACTCTGCTAATAAGCACGTTCCGTACTTTATGATTGTTTTTTTAAATCCGCCCTTAAGATTATCCATATGAACAGATCGAGATCGTCTTTATTTTCTTATTCACACCATAGTTTCTGCTGCTAGACGGTGGGTTACGGGTAACAACAGTCCCCAAAACCCTAGCGCACTTAAGACTTAGTTCCCTGACATTAAAGATTTATTTCAGCACCAAGCCACCATCCCATCCACATTCACAACCTCTCCTACTAACTCCGCATTGTATCAGTTACATTTTCATCCAGCTTATATTCTAAATATTTATAGTCAGATACCTCTCGTTTCATTTGCCTACCATCAAACATTTCATACTGCTGACTCTACATCTACCACTATCACCTTTCTCTTATCTACATTTAATTTCAACACCCCTCCTATCTTTATATATATATATATATATATATATAGTATATATATGAGAGAAGGGGATAAATGATCATCAATAGCATATATATATATATATATATATATATATATATATATATATATATATATATATATATATATATATATATATATATATATATATATAGGTGATGCAAGCGGTTAAAAGTAAAAAAGAGAGGTGGTTGAATGTGCTAAAAGCCAATAATGAGGTTTCAAAAGAAAGGTGTTTGGAATTATATAGGGAAAAAGAAAGTTGCATACTTATGAGGGAAATGAGGTAAACGAACAGTGAAAATGGTTAGGAATAAGGGTAAGGGAAATCTCCATAGAATAATAGAATATTGATAGGGATGGTGTTTTCATAACTGATGAAATGGATGTGAGGAGAGAGTTGTTGTTGGGGGAACACTTCGAAAATCTGCATAGCATTGGAGATAGTGAAGAGGTGGTAGGGAATGTGTGTGTGGCTTTGATGGGGCAAAAAGAAATATATATTTTAGGGATGAGGTAATTAGTAAAGAGGTGTTGCGAATGACAGAAAGGTGGCTGGTGCAATTAAATCCCTGGTGTATGTAAAGGGACTAAGTTTAGAGTGCGCTATGCATGAAGGTGTTACCTGTGTTAATGTATAGTGAAACTATGGTATGGAATTAGAGGTATAGATCTATGAAACAATGTGTTCAGATGGACAATCTTAGGGGTGTGTTAGGTGTGAGAAGAATTATTAAAATGAGTAATGAACGCATTAGGAAGTTGTGTGGTGTGAAAATAGGCTTAAAAGAGATAATACGCGAGAGTACATTGAGATGGTTTGGTCATATGGTAATGATGGATGATAGTCAGTTGGTTAAGCCGGTGTATAATGGTGTGTGTGCTGGGAGATCAAAGAAAAAGTGGAATGTCTGATGGAAAGGAATGTGAGTTTGACAGAGGCGAAAAGAAAGGTGCATAATAGGAGTGAATGGCGCGGTTTTGTGAGGGGGAATTGTTATTGGGCCTGACCCAGGGAATAAACCCCACATTGACGAGATACCACAGTGAGGGTTCGTCGCAGTCTCGTAAAGCCTTAGGGTGGATTTTTCTGACCGCGACAAGTCTTCACTTAAGGGTTTGGAGGGGGACGGTGAGGGGGCTTTGTTTTCGACTTGCATCATGTTCTTCTACTGCTATTCTGTTTCCGGTGTATTCTATTCACCTCACCCACAATCTGGGGAAAAGAGGTAGATAATAATAATATGAAAAATTGGACGTGATTATTTTTTCTTTTTGTTTTTGTATATATAATATTTTACTTTTTAGAAAATGTTGAAGACCATCTGCGAAGAAGTTTTATTGAGCATTGTGAAGCTGTTACATATTCTGGCAGTGACAACTTAGTTTATATAAACAAGATTCATAAAGAAAATACAGACTCGAAACCTGTCAGATTAAAAGGTATATATACACTATATATATTTAATCTAGTTTTTATTTAGTTTTTTTTGTTTCTGTGTGATTTAAGTAATATATATATATATATATTATTATATATTATTTTTATTATTTTTATGACATATATATATATATATATATATATATATATATATATATATATATATATATATATATATATATATATATAGAAAAAATATTATTATATATATATATATATATATATATATATATATATATATATATATATATATATATATATATATATATATATATATATATATATATATATATATATATATATATATATATATATATTTTCTTATTATATATATATTATTATTATTATTACATATGCAGAGGGTTTGGCAGGGTGTGAGGTAGGAGTTTGAAAGTAAACGTAGATAAGAGTAAGGTTATGGTAGTGAATGAGTAGAGTCCATTGTGTGAAGTCATGTTGGATGGTGAGCAACTGGAACAAAGTATCTGAGTTTATATTATTATTATTATTATATATATATACAGTAATATATATATATTAGGGATGTACCGATACCAGAAAAGAGGCTGATACCGATACCGATACCGATACTCTATTTTTTTAGGTGCCGATACCGATACCGATACCGATACCGATACTTTAATTAATATAATAAATACACAGTAATAAGATAGAACATTTGTTCACTGCTAGGCAACTCAAGATTGCATTCCCTGTACAAACAATACTTAGTCATTTATATTTCATATTTGGTTGTGCCCAAGTATATTTATTTTATAAATTAAAATAGTACCTTTAAGGAATAATAATTGCAAATATAATATTAATAACTTTTTTATGTTTGTGTTTATTTAAAAAATTATTCCATTTCCATTTTCAAGTAAGTATTAACAAAGTTTAGCTACTAGCTTTTATGTTTTAATATGATTACAATTTACAAGAAGATTCTTTAACTAGCTACAATATAAAGTATAAAAATAATGAAAGAAGAGACCTCAATTAATCAGCCGAAAAGTTAAAATAAAAAAACGCTATTACTCAAACATGACATAATAAAATACTTCTTTAAGATAGATATCATTCAATACTCAAATTCAAAAATTCACAAATTGTGATGCAAAAACATTAAGCTTTCACTAGTATCTGGCGAGAGACTGTTCCTTTTGGGGTGTTTACATTCCTACCTACACTATAAATACGCTCTCTCGACTGATGAAGATGAAGGATGTGCTGATAATTATTTGCCTGCAAGCACTGATAATAATGAAAACACAATTTTCATGCCACCGCATGAAAGGATTCTCTTCTGTAGGCAGCATCTCATGTTTTCGTAGAGCCTCATCTGCTTTCACAGACTGCAAATTTGAATTATCTTTGACCCTTTGATGACTGTCTCTTCAGTTTTTACGCTGAGATGATTCCTTTGAAGGTGAATGAGATGTCAATGCAATTTCGGCCATGAACTTATCAAAGTCTAACATATCCAAATCCTCATCTTCAGTAGGTTTATTTGCTGAAAGCCACCATCGTCACTATCAGTGCTGTTGCCAGGGGTTGCAGATAAGGCGGCTTCCACTTCTGTGAATCTTTTTTTTTTTGTCAAGCGAGCAAGCTCCTCGGTTATGCTATTTAAATGCATTCTAGAAGTGGTTCACCGTCGGAGGTGCTATTCTTGTGGGGTTTCAGCCAGCTTACTAAGGAATTCCTTATTAGAACCTTTTATTTATTTATTTTTTTACAGTTGTCACCGCCGCTCACGGGCAGAACCCTATTCAAGGAGTGGGTGTTGAACGCCTCAAAAATCCATCTAACGCAAATTACGCAGATGAGCACAGACGCAGGCTTTAAAGTGAGGGAAATTAAATTGAGTAGGAAACACAGATGATGGAAGAGAATTCCACAGAACAGAGGTGGCAGGAAAGAAGGAAGCACCGCAGCGAACTAGTCTGGAGTTACTAATATCAACACAAAATTCATGTGCCGACAACCCCTTGTGCTATGAGGGCGTCGTAAAGGTGGTGGTACGCGAGTGGATAGTTCCTCGAGCAATTGCCTCTACAGTACCTATAGAAGGGATAAAGCACCAACATCGCGCCGCAAATATAAAGGGTCATGTGACCAGAAAGTACAGGGCAGTTTATAAGTCTTTTGGCCTTTGACTCGAGCCCTATCCAAAAGCCGATGAAACCAGAGTCCCTCCCCCCCACAGATATGAGAGAAGTACTCCATACAAGGGCGGACATGAGACCCTTGTATAGGTGGGGTAACTGAGAAGAGGAAAAAGTCTCGCACCTCTAAACAGAACTCCCAGTTTCTTTTGAGGCCACCCTAAGCAACCACTGTGATTTGAGGTTTTCAAAACATTTTTTGTTTATGTTAAGGCCAAGGATGTTTATATTGTCAACAGGAGAGACGAGAGATTTGTAGAAGTTGGGTTTTTAAAGAATTAAATTTCACAAGCTTGAGACGACCCAACCCTGAAATTCTATCCAGATCAGCGAGAATAGAATCGGAAAGATTAAGACGAGAGGCAATTCTAGAAGTAAAGAGGGACAGAATTGATATGAGTTGAAGAATGAAGGGTCAAGTCATCGACATATGAGTGGATAGAGTTAGATGTGCAGGTGAGAAGATCATTGATGAAAAGCAGGAATAAAGTAGGAGATAAAACAGAACCCCGAAGGAACCCCACTATTGACAGAAAAAGAAGTCGCCCCATCAACAACAGCCAACATTGAGTGATTTGAAAGAAAGCTAGACATAAGTAAGCAAAGAGAAGAAGGAACCCAAAGGAGGGGAGTTTGGAGAGCAGTGACGCGTGCCATACCCCGGTCAAATGCTTTGGATATGTCAAGCGCCACCACACAAGTCTTCCCGTAGTTCCTAAGGGCGGAAAACCATAAATCTGTTAAATAGGAAAGTATATCGCCAGTAGATCTCGAGCACCGAAAGCCGTACTGGTAATCAGAAAGAAGGGAAAGAGATTCCAGATGATCTAAGAAGTGAGAGTTGAGAAGGGTTTCAAAGATCTTAGAAAGAATACAAGTGAGAGCTATAGGGCGATAGTTAAAGGCGGATCAGAGCAGCATCATTTTTTCGAATAGGTTAGACATATGCGCTTCCAACACTGAGGGAAAGTGCGTATTGGAGGCATAGAGAATAGAGTAGTTGAATGAGGGGGTGGGGTTAGCATCGGAAGCACACCCCTCAAAACTCTCGGAGAGGACGTGCCACCCGTCTCCTAACGTTCATAGATTTCAGGAGCTCATGCACGTGATGAAAAGAAAAGAGAGGAGAAGTAAAGAGATAGGGACAGTTGGGAGGAGAAAGAGAATAAAGAGGAATACCAGAATCATCTAGGGTTGAATTGAGGAAAATAGGAGGCCAAAGAGATGATTGGCCATTTTCAGTTGGAGTATTAACAACAGAATCATCAGAGCGAATAAGAGTAGGAAGGGATGATTTACAGAAGTTGTTAGAGATGTTTTTGGCAAGAGGCCTGAGAGATTTGTCAGTAGGAGAACCAAGGGAGTTAGCGTTTTCGTTTAATGAAAGTCCGTTTTGCTTGTCAAAGAGTATCCCCTGCAACGATTTCTAGCTGAATGAAAAATTAGCGACAGTGATAGGAGAACGAGAATTTTTCCACACCCGATAAGCATTGTCTCTAGCCTGAATGGCCAAGGAACAAGCACGATCGAACCATGAATTTTGAGGAGAAAAAGATTTAGTCCAAGAAGGAATGAACCTGCTCATCCCATTAACAATAACAGTTCCCACTTTATCGGAATCTGAAGCGTCTTAAGAGTCACAGCAGTCACTTCAATTATAGTTAGCGTAGAAGCAACGCAATGCCCCCCAATCAAAGTGTCGGAGAAAACCGCATAGGGCAGGATGGAGATGTTGGAGAGAAAGTATTAAAATTAAGAGATATAAGGTTGGGGTCAGATTACCGATAGAGCGAAGGTGGTGTATTTATAGTAGAGTGACTAGTGGTGAAACAAAGGTCAAGTGTGTTCAAGAAATCGGTTGGGACGATCCGGAATGTGTGTAGGTTATTTAATCAGTTGCTCCAGATCGTTGAGAATACTGAATGATTCGGCTTCCTCCCAACTAAATCAGTACGAGAGGAATCCAACAATTCAGTTTTGTGTACATTGAAATCCCTTAAATAGAGGACCTCAGTATTTGGATGAGAATATATAACAGTCTCGTGAGAAGTAGTAAGGTAATCGAAAAAAATCTGTTCTGTTAAGAGAACAGTAGCAGAAGCTAAGAATATTGTAGTAGAAGGAAGAAAGATTTAAGCCACAGAACATCGAGTTAGGAGATTCGAGATTTTCAGACGAGATATAGGAATGTTTATATTTACATAGGCACATACTCCACCCTTCAAACGGAAATTATAAAATAAGTTATAGTTGGATATATTAAACGAGTTGAAGGATGAATTCTTAGCCATCTGGGTCTGAGACAAGAGCATAAAATTAGGTTTAGAGTTGGAGAGGTAGTATTCCATGGATGCAGAGTTAGAGTGCAAGCCATTGATGTTGGGTAAAGTCAAAAGAAAGTCACGCCTGTGCAAATCTGCTATCATACACGCAATCAACACGCACACGCAATCAAAAAAAAAAAAAAAAAAAAAGACAGAAACAAATAGACAAAAACCAAAGAGAAATGAGGAGAATTTATTCGTACGCTAAAACCTAAATTTTAAAACTATAAAACCGTATTTACAGCAAATATCTAAAATATGAATAATCCAGAAAGTTTAAAAACACTCACGAAATTGCGTACAAAAAAAAAAAAAAAAAAAAATACTTATGATCAAAAAAAATAAATAAATCTGAATAAATTATAAAAATCACTCTTCAAAAAGGTAATTTTACGCTAAAGACCAAGTTGGAGAAGTGCTAAAAATTTAATTTAAAAAGAAGTCGAAAAAAAACATAACTTGGTACTATAGCTATCTATATCGAACTAGATTTATTATTGAATCTAAAAGTTTCTCATAATTTTTCACCCAAAGTAAAAAGTATCGGCTAAGTATCCACATTTAACCGATACCGATACCGATACGATACCATCAAAAATGGCCGATACTACCGATACCGATACCATACTATCGGTACATCCCTAATATATATATATATATGTATAAAGAGCGGTAGAGAAAGAAAATATATATATATATATATATAAATAAAATTATATATATATATATGTTGTTATTATATTATATATATATACTTAAAACTTGTTGTTGGAATTAAATATATATAAATTTTGCTATATATATCTATTTATATTATATATATATATATATATATATATATATATATATATATACTTGTGTAGAACTTTCCTTTAGTTCTCCAGTAACCGTAGAGAATTCTGTGACTCATTTACTCCTTCAGTATTATGTGAATCAGATTCTGCACCTCTTTATAAGGCCAAGTTTGGTGTTTATGATTTTTCAAAATTCATCGTCGACGACTCTTTCATTAGGTAATTTTACTTTAATTATTTTATTGTGAAAAAAAAAATCAGTTCAGTGAAGTAGGCCCATTCATTGATATTTTACTTTATAGATATATTTGTTTATGTATTTTTTTTATATATATAATCGTTGTTTATGTATATATATATTTTTTTTGCCTCTGTAACTCCCCTTGGGTTTCTATTCCTCAGATGAAGTATATCAGAAGTTTATTGTGCTTGCTTCAATATTTTCATTTGATATTCAATCAAACGGTTTTTGAAAAAGCAATTTTATTATTATTATTATTATTATTATTATTATTATTATTATTATTATTATTATTATTATTATTATTATTATTATTATTATTATTATTATTATTTTATTATTATTATTATTATTATTATTAATTATTATTATTATTATTATTATTATTAATTATTAATTATGTTGGTGGTTGATGTCATTGCTTTGTGAAATCTAAAGACGTGAAACTTACAAGTAAAGAAGCTAGAATTCATGTGGAAATTCTTAAAATCATTGTGGAGATATTTAAGAATATAAGTGAATTAAGCTGCTACTGTGTGGTTGTAGAACAGTGTTCTGTATAACTTGAAATATATATTTTTTTGTTCGCTGTGATTGATTAAAAATTTACTGCTTTTGTAGAATAATGCATGGATTATTATTAAATAAATTGATATTACTCTCTCAAATAGTTTATTCGGTGTGGTGATGCAAATAAAAGTTTGGATAGGACTAAATCATTGGATAATGTTGAATGTTCAAATATGTGCAATTTGAAAGAGGTGGCAAAATTCGTATCTTCGTTTTTTGAGTTAGAGACATATTTAACGGTAAACCTTAGGGTATGTATTTGGAGAGAGATATTTTCGCAGGTGTAACTGCGTATTCGTAAGAGGTGATAAAAGAAAAATGTAGCTGGGTTTAGGTTCTGCAACCACACTTTTATGTCTTAAGAATGCTCATACATGCCTCAGATTTTCTGGTGCATTTTGCTACCTTCCTAGTTCAGAGGAAAAAAGGATCCTTGATGATGATAATGAGCAAATTTATATTATTTATTTATAATTTATTATAATTATTATTATTATTATTAGTTTATTTATTATTTTATTTTACTTATTATTATTATTATTATTATTATTATTTCAGAAATTGTATATCATTAAATATTGTATTAGAATCTATATTTTAACTTTTTTAAACTTAATAATGTAATTAATTCCTTTTTTAATTAAGTTTGAAATTTATTATATTATTATTATTCTTATTATTATTATTATTATTAATTATTATTATTTTATTAATTGGACGTTTGTCACTCCAGTATACATTTTAGCTTCGTATTCGTTTATGATTCAAATGAACGCTGTTAAAAATTTTTCATATGTTAAAAATATCATATACCATCTGAATAAATTATTCTGATTATGTATTATATCTATTCGTCATCCATCACCTGTCCTTGTTTCTTATAATGGGATAGGGTGCTCAAACATGCACTGGGGGGGGGGGGGAATCCGAGGCATGAGTGGCAGTTTCTGGGTATAGACAGTAGTAGCTGGCCCCAACCCAGACTATACTATAGGACAGATAGTAGTGGAGAAGAGGACGCAATATAGGATCGTGATTTCGACACATGGGGGAAAAGAAGAAGGCTTAAAGATTACATTATGTGAGACAATCACACTACAAGTGCTGGGCCGAAAGGGTGCGACAAGTCCCCCCAGATTGGTTCTTATATCACATGCTATGTCCCAAGTTCACCCAGAAATATACCACATAATACAGAATATAAACCCCTGCGGGATTATTATATATTTATTTATTATTATTATTATTATTATTTTATTATATATATATTATTATATTATTATTAATTATTCTTATTATTAATTTTTTATATTATTATTATTATTAATGATTAATTATTATTATCCTTGTCTTTCTTTCTTTTTTTCTTTATCTTCTATTTTTTCCAAGATGGGAGTAAGGTTGCTGACGACCATCGAAACGAAAAGCAAGTAGAAGAACATGACACAAGTCGAAAAGAAAAGCCAGCCTTACCGCTCCTCAGTACCCATTAATTAGCAAGAACTCATCGCAGTCAGAAATCCCCTAAAGCTTCTGGGACAGCGATGGACCCTCACTATCGTAGATCGTCAATGTAAGGGTTCATCATGGCACAAGGTGGGCCACAACTCCCCTCTCACATCCCGCACTCACTCTGTTAGCTACACTTTCTTATTGCTCTCTACCAACTCCATTTCTCCTTTCAACCATTCGTTTACTGAATCAATCCACTTTTTCTTCGTCTCCGCCAGCGGTAGTTCCAACAACCTCGCCATATACATCGCTTAACCAACTCGAAGTATCATTCATACCTTTCTATGACAAGACCATTCAACATACTTTCATTTATTTCTCATTACCCCTTTCTTCACACCACACCACTCTCTAATCAGTTCATTCTTATTTTATCATTCTCTCACACCTGCACACCTAAGATTGTCAAGTTCTGAACCATTGATTTAGATTATACTTCTTATTCCAGACATAGTCTCACTAATATACAATAACACAGGTAACAACATACCTCATGTAAGACCCTAGCAAACTCAAGACTTAGTTCGTTTCATTCACGAAGATTTTATTGGCACGCCCCTTCTGCATTCACAACTTTCCTACTACACTCTGCATCGTCGTTCCCTTCTGATCCAACATATACCCTAATATTTAAACTAGACACTTGTTCCAGCTTGCTCTACCATCTAAATAATCTTACCTGAGGAGTATCCTCTCCACATAACTACTCTTATAGACGTTTCTATTCACCCTCCTTTTACACACCTGC
>JABUQX010061982.1:12500-22382 GCA_015478945.1 Trachelipus rathkii
ATATTTTATAGGGACAAATTAAACGGTAAATAGAGATCTTTCGTATGACTCTCTCTCTCTCTCTCTCTCTCTCTCTCTCATACATGACATTCTCTCTCCTCTCTCTCATCTTCTTCTCTCATTGTGTCTCTAACTCTCTCTCTCTTCTCTCTTCTCATTAAGAGAGAATAAATCTCTCAAGACAGTATGATAGGAGCTCATATCCTATCTCCTACTATATATTTTATTTTATATATATCCATTATATATATGTATATAAACACTCATATATGTATTTAAATATATATAATATTATATTAACTATATATAGTATATTTTATATATTATTAACTGTGATAGTATTGTAGTATATAAGTATATAAGCTTATAAATATATTATATATATATATAATATATATATATATAAATATATATATATAATAATATATTATAATATATAATTATAATAATATAATTATAATTTAAATATATTATAATATATATGTTCGGACTTTTAATATACTGTGAAGAGGTATTTAGATACTTTTTTACGTTCTGTAATAAATTCTATATATATCTATTATAATAAAAATCAGCTAATAGTTAATAGTTAGTAGTTACTATTATTATGTATATATACTATAATATATACTATATATGTCAGTATATTATATGTATATTTTTAACGTAAAAATAATAATATATATAATTAAATATATACTATATATATTATAATAGATTTTATCTGAATCTTGGCCCATTATATGACATCACATCAGTGTAAAGAATATTACAGCCGCCCAACGTGTCAAGAATCTAAAAACATTTTTAACAAACGTAACAATTAGTTCTACCAATATATAATATATTATATATATGTATATACTATTATATAAATAATATTAATATATATAATATGACTAATATATATATGTATATATCTAGTATATTATAATAATATACTAAGTGACACTAATAATATCTATAACTATACATTCGTATTAACAAAGGACGCTGCTTGTCATGAGCCTTCAGTCATTACCAGTCCTCACTTTTAAATAGGGCTCATGACAGACACGCATCTCTTCACAATCTATCCTGATTAATATAGCAAATAATATTACCTTATACTATATTATATACGTTTATATATTATATATATATATATAACTATTATTATAGAATACCTATAATAATATATAATTATGTTAATATATTATATATATATGTATAGTATATATAGTATATGTATAAAGAGAGACGAGAGAGAGAAGGAGATCCTCCGCGAATGATCGAAACGAGAAAGACGAGGGAGAGAGAGAGGAGAGAGAGGAGAGAGAGAGAGAGAGAGAGATTTGTGGGCCATGTGTGTGTTTTTTTAATGTTGCTTCTGGAGAAAAATGAACGGAGACCAATGTACTCAGCAGAGTTGGAGAATGTCAGGAGCCGCTCCAAATCAAAGGTCGATATGTGTAGATGTACAGATGTATGTAAGTGTAATAAGGGAATACGGAATATTGGAGGAAGAATAGTGTTCCATGCTTTCCCTCTATAAGACATGAAGTAGTGAGCATAGAGGTTCAGTCTAGGATAAGAGAGTTGGACGGTAAAAAAAATGAGACAAGACAAGACAAGACAAGACAAGACAAGACAAGACAAGACAAGACAAGACAAGACAAGACAAGACAAGACGAGACGATACGATACGAGACGAGACAAGACAAGACAAGACAAGACAAGACGAGACGAGACATGACAAGACGAGACGAGACCAGACGAGATAAGACAAGACAAGACAAGACAAGACAAGACAAGACAAGACAAGACAAGACAAGACAAGACAAGACAAGACAAGTTGCTCAGACTCTCATCAAATGAAAAGGTGCACGATTAGAGTTCAGAAGAGCATTATTTAATCGTAATATCAAAAAGATGAGAATGAAGTAAAGGTTCGACTTTCAGAAAGAGGTTGAGGAGAGTAATTGAGAGCGGGTGAGTTGATTGAGATAAGCTGTACATTACACCTTTTTAGGGAGAACTGTGTGGGTGGAACCACTCCAGATATGTGATACATTCTTCATACAGAGATTGACAGCACTCCAATACAGAGCAAGTAACTGGGTCAGTGTAAAGAAATTCTGAAGTTTTTGTAGAAACTGTGTAATCGTTCCAAGAAAGATCACGAGGAAAAGAAACAGCAACAATAGTATTTATGACTGAGGAAGTTTGTATTTTATGTTTTCGAAGAAGATGCTGGAATTGTATGGAAGATTGCGTCAAGTGGATAGGTGAAGTATTTAATTTTTTCAGACTTTGAAAAACTTGCATGTTTTCTTTGCCCTAGTTAGAAAGGGGTGAGGAAGATCGGTAGAGCGACAGAATCGCATGACAAGGGCGCGGGTTCGATACCTAGTCCGGATCCTAGGTAAAAAATACCTAGAGAAGTTCCCCTTCCAGAATAGGGATATGCAGGTGAGGCGTGAACTTTTAAAATTAAAAAAAAAAGCTCGAAGACCATCCTCGTAGCATCAGCAATTTTCTCTTGAGTAGAAAGTCTTTAAGATGAAAAAAAATAGATAGAAAGGACAGATAGAAAGTCATTAATAAAAAGTAGAAAATAAGTTGAGAATAGAACAGAACTCTATGGAACACAGATATTAATATATTTAAAGCATGAACAGTGACCGGCAACAACAGCTGCTATTGAACAATAAAAACATCAAATAGAAGAATTAGATATAGAGAGAAGAAAATTTAAATATCAAAAGTTTGTGTCAAACCATATCGAGAGTTTTCGATATTAATAGAATCTTCACAAAGGAAATTTGAGAGAGTTGCAGAGATAACAATAGTTACAGAAAAAGGTAAATTTAGATATCAAATCTTTGTTTTACGCTATCGAAAGTTTTAGATATGTCCAGCGCCACACTTAGAAATGCCGAAAAGCAGAGAACCTAATGTCAGAAAGAAGAGGAAGGAGATAACCAATTGAGAGTCCCATTCAGAAGCCACACTGACGGTGTGAGAAAAGATTGAAAGTATTAAACCGTTTTCCAATCTTTCTATTTAAGGTAAATGTAAAAATTGTTGAGTAAAAGTTAAAGCAATAAAAAGGTAGTTAGAGGGTTGCAAGGGGACTAGCCCAAATCCTCGACAGGAAAAATGGTCGACAGGGAAAAGGATCAAACCCCCATTAAAAAAATTTCAGATGGTGTCCAAAGCGTCTACAGGAAAATAGTCGACAGGAAAATGGTCCACAACATTTTCTCATTAGGTGTCCAAATCGTCGACACATTAAATCTAGCTTCGATTGCAATGGATCGCATTCTTCGGTACAAATTTAACGAGAGCATGTTTCTAGCAGGAAGTAAAGATCCAAGTTGTTAGTGACATGACGGACTTGTTTACTGAGGCAATTATATTATATATAATAGTATATATTAAAATATTATTATATATATAATTATAATTAAATACACTTTCCTAAACAGTAGTTAAATTGATATTTATTATTATTGGTATATATAGTATATATAATATATTCTCATAATATATATGATATTTACTATATATATATATAGGTCTAATATAGGATTCTATGTATAATATAAATGGTGATAGAATATATATCCATTAATATTAGAAGGTAGTATATTAATCGATATATATTATATATATATAGTGAGAATCTTTATATGTTTCTTTGCATCTTGTTACCGTATAAATTTGCTCGAGTGAAATATAACTATATATCATATAACTATACCTTAATCATTAGTTACATATATAATATTAGTATTATGGCCTATATATAGATATTATATATATATTTATGTATATATAATAATATATTAATTAAAAAATAAAATTTATAAATGTAAAATAACATATAATTTCTAAATTATATATTATTTATACCTAATAGAGTTAATATAATAGATATATTAATAATTATTTGAGAAGTTTAGATATTTATAGATAGATATATATATATATAATATATCTATATATGATTAGGTGAAATATTAACAGGCAATTCTTTTACCTGGTACTATTAATATATATTATATATAGTATATAGCTAATAGTATAACGAATGCCATTCTCAGCTCCTTGCAATATAATTGTCTCTCACTGGTGCAGAATCTTCTGATTCTTGCAAAAGACACTTGGAGCAAGTTCTGTAAAATATGCCGGAAATTTTTAAAATTGTTGATGGCCCTAGTTGATAAATAGAACAATAAAAAAAATTGAAATTAAACCATTGGATAAAGTAAGTTTCTCGATAGACTATTATGAAACTACAAGTTAATCCAGACTAATTCGTCTGTGGATTAAAATTTGATTTGTTTTTCAAACCTCACCTAGAAATTGTTTTAATATTTTATTCACATTTATAAATCATGTTTATTTTCTATATTAAAATAAAACTAAGGATAAAGTGAATTTCTGTAAACTATTATGAAGCTACATAGTTAAAAACTCTACTGATTAATAATTGCTTTTGATCTTCTAACATATCGCCCTATAGGCTCTCACTTGTATCTATCTAAGGCCTTTTAATGACCTTCTAACTCTTACTTCTTAGATTATCTGGAATCTCATTCCCTTCTTTCCGATTGCCAGTGCAACTCTCGTCGCTCGAGGTCTACTGGTGATATACTTTTTTTATATAAACCGATTTATGGTTTTCCGCTCTTAGGAACTACGGGGGACTTGCGTGGTGGCGCTTGACATATCCAAAAGCATTTGACCGGGTATGGCACGCGTATGCTGCTCTCCAAGCTCCCCTCCTTTGGGTTCCTCTTTCTCTTGCTTACTTATGTCTAGCTTTTATTTCAAATCGCTCAATATTGGCTGTTGTTGATGGGACGACTACTTCTTTTTCTGTCAATAGTGGTGTTCCTCAGTGTTCTGTCTTAATTCTCCTACTTTATTCTTACTTTCACATTAATGATCTTCTCACCTGCACATCTAACATCCTTGGCCTTCTTATGCCGATGACTCACCTTTCATTCTTCCACTGATTTCAATTCTGTCCTCTCCCTCGTATAATAATAACTTCTAGAATTGCCTCTCGTCATTAAATTTCTCCGATTCCCTAATCCTCGACTGATCATAAGGGATAATTAATTTCCGGGTGGCGGTCGTCTCTCAAATTTCCTTTGGTGAAACTTCATGCTTTACATAAACCGCGCAGTGCTTGCTAGAAAATCTCCCATCTCAAATACAACTATAATGCATAAACTTTCTTATACTAAATATCGTGGTTACTCTGCGTCCTCTGCTCGTAGTTAACTCAACTATTAAACATCTTTGTGCTTTGAACAGAAAGAAATAGTGTTCCTTGAGACCATTATGTCACGTTAACGGTTACTTAGGTGCTGACTCAAAGAAACTGGGAAGTGCTGTTGAGACTGCTTGACACTTTGTTTCCCCTCTTCTCAGTTACTTCCAGCTTTACAAGGTCTCATCCGCCCTTGTATATGGAGTACTGCTCACATATTCTAGGGTGGGCGGGCTCTAGGGCTTTCCCTTGCTTTCTTAGCATTTTTGGGACAGGGTTCGAGTCAAAGGCCGAAGACTATATAAACTGTTCTGATACTTTCCAGTTATTTTGACCCTCCTTTCTTATGGGCACGATGTTGTGTGCTTATCCTTTTATTCTATTAGGTATACCGTCTATGCTGTCAGGTGCTATCTGTAGCGAAGCTTATCACTCGCTGTACCTCACAACTCTTTACGACGCCCTGCGTTACACAAGTCGTTGCTTGTGGTCGTTGCCGTCACTCGACGTTGTTTGTTAATTGTTATTCGTTAATTCTCAGGCTAGGATTGCGCTGACTGTGAGTTTCTTCCTTTTATATTCGATTGCCCCCTGTTCTGTTTGAGGATTGCTGCTGTCCATCTTTCTCTTGTGATATGTTCTACTGAATGTGATATTCTCTACACAATCTCATATAATCATAAATAAGCCTGCGTCGTTACTCATTTGCTTATTTTGCTGCTAGATGGGAACTTTTGCAGCGTACTACACTCTCTTGATAGGGCTCGCCCGTCGACGTGGGTTGTGACAACTGTAAATCTAGTTAAATACATTAAAATGAATAGTAGTTCATTTGTTATGAATAGAAAAATAATGAAATATAATTACAGTAGCACAGAGTATGTGCCAAAGCTGTTCAATATATTATTATAATATTTATAATTATAATATTAATGTTTCTTATACTTATATATATCCATTTTATCATATATATAATTATACTATATATATATATATATATATTAATTATATATATATATATTAAGGTGATGACTTTTATACAATTTATCTGCCTAAATTTCTATACGAAATTATGTCATTAATCCTGAAAAGCCTTTATGTATATATCTATAATAACTATGAAATGATACTATCACTTTAAAAAATAGTTGGCTATTAAGGTCTGATTACTTAATTATAATGGTTATAAGTGTGTTATATTCATAATACAGGTTCGTTTGCTGGTTAGGTCCATCTACATAAATTACGAATATGCACATTCCTCATGATATAATCGTATATTATATATGTATATAACATGGATAAATATAGGCTTAATAACCTCATCTATAAAGTGTGATCAGTAGTATTGTTCAATCATTTATATTAATTTGTATTATTTATAAGGTATACCTATAGTACCTACCTATATATAGTATATATATATATATTATTATATAATATAATAATATATATATATATATATATATTAAGGTCATAAAATATTGTACAATATAAAATATTATATTCATAAAACAGAAATTAGTACATAATATATATATTATAGTATAGGTATAATTAAATATAGTAATAACATACTAAGTGACATGCAGTACGATAACCATAACCATTTTTATCATACATACCTATAGCGATACATTACATAATTGAGTGACACTTTCATACGTGAGCATTAACGTAACATCACATACTATACATACATCATACTGCACAACTTCAAATACATTGCCCTCTTCTAATAAATTTGACTCACTTCAGATATTTTTTAATTTTCTATCCTGGGACTCTGTGTTGCATTAGGTTGGTTTTATCAATCTGTCACTTGGAAAAAGGTGAAATTGAGTTTCTCGGGATTCATGAAGTCTTTGCTCTCTGCTCTCTCGACTTCTCTGTTACGCTTGAGAAAGACCTGAATGTCTTAATTTTGTTAGTGATTTTTTTACGCTCTCTTTAACTATTAGATAATTGATAATAGCATACGACGTTGAATTTGTAAATGATTTAGATACGATGACTTAACGATTTAGATAGATTTAAGATAGATAGATGATAGATAGATAGATTGAGTCATAACTAAGTATAGATAGTGTTATGATACGATAGATATCGACTTTGATAATGCTCGCTAAACACTAGATAAGTATCAGGATAGGTAGAAACTCGATATTTGAGTTAGTGAGTGAGATGAGAGATAAGATTAGAATAAAGATATCTTAGTCAACTCATCCGATAAGATAGATGTAGATTAGATTATAATGTAGATAGATGATATACCATTAGCTATAGCTTAACTTATATTGCTGTTTATATTTTCGCTCTCTCTCCTTCGGCTAGCAACTCATTATACTTAAAACATAGAAAGAGTAAATATTGAATAGATTACGTTTAGCTAGAGAATATAATCTAGATTGTATCTCATTGATAGTCCATAGACTAGACTCTCGAATAGAATCAGAAATTAGAATTACGGTGACCTACTTAGATTATATAGCACCTAAGTAACAGTTAGGCTAGCATAGAAGAATAGTATAGATAGATAGATAGATAGATTGATAGATAGATAGTATTTAATATAGATATATGATAGATAGATGATAGATAGATAGTAGTAATACTAAGATAGATAGATAGACTGACGATAGATAGATAGATTGTTTTATTTAATCGAATTAATTATAAACTAATTAATATCGATTGAAATAAAGTTACATCTTAAATTTTAATTATTTATTTATTGTGCTAGTGGCCTATGTGTATATATAGCGGAACACAGGGTACGATCCCTTGATCCGTATATTCTAGGTTAGTTTATACGATACGCAATAGAAGTTCCCCTCCTTTCGATTATGAAGGACATAAATGTTCCGTATGGAGGAGATGTGTGTCGAATATGATATTTAATATACCTGTGTGTGTAGTGATATCATATATATATATATAATATATATTATAAAGATCACCTGAATAGAATCTGAAAGATTATATATATATATATTATATATTGGACTCAGAACCGCATTTAGCACTAAGTAACAATATTTGTAAATAGCATGATAGTATATATACAGCTAAATGTGTGTTATGTGGTACGAACAACCTACCTGATTGTGAGATATATATAGCGGTATATTCAGACCCAAGCCTTATAGTGAATGAGTTTTATATTCATGCCACCTCCATTTCAGATTGAGTGTTTGAGGTGTGTCCACAGTGGATGACAACGACGGAAAAATCAATAATAACGTATGTAGATGACTTCTATATTCAAGGTGTATTGAATCAAAGACCTCGCTCCGATTGCATTACCTATGTAAATATCACACAATATGTATACCTTTTAAGTTGATGAACTCAGTCACTACTCCAAAGTGAAATATAGTGCATAGTGTTTTCACGAGACTGCAGCGAGACCCTCAACTGTATATCTCGTCAGAAGTGGGGTCTCCCCTAGAGCCAGCTGGCCCACAATCATGCCCCCCTCTCACAAAACCACCATTTCAGCTCCATTATGCACCTTTCTCATCGCTCTGCCAGATCAAATTCCTCCCTTATTCATAGAATTCCTTTTACTGATTTCACATCCACTATACATTGCCTTCTAGCTCTCCAGCCTATCTCGTTATTTTAACAGCACGCTATCACACTAACTTCCGCTTAAACCAACCGACTATCATCCATCCTTTCCCATTTGACCAAATCATCTCAATGCATTATAGTTTATTCTGTCATTTACTCCATTACACACCATCATAACTCCCCAACGCGTTCATTTACTCACTTATATCGAATGTCATCTCTACACAACCCGTAAAACGGCACCTATTGCGTTTTTTCGCCATCATAGACGCACTCTCCTAAATTACGCTCTGTATGTCTATACCTTTTATTCCTAGAACGGTTTCACTACTATACATTATAAAAAATGTTGATAGAGTATTTAAAAAGTTTGAATTCATAGATGTATTCAGAGTGTACTGAAGTGAGATTTGAAATTGATAACAATAGGCACCAGTATCACTATGGTATATCACAACCATATTTCTTGCTACACTTCCTTTGGCATACACTCCACCGTTCCCTTTTTATCCCCACATATATCCTAAATATATAAACTACACATCACTTGTTCCGCATGTGTAAGTATCCCTCACATATATAAACTATAGCTCACATCTATGCATAATACCGCATCAGCTACATACTTACCACAACCTTTACTCTTATGATTCCCTATGTTCACTAACATTGTATACGTTTTCAAACCCCCTCTACAGGTCATCTCAAATTCTCTTCAGGATTTCGATGGCACATCACAAAGATAAATCTTATCCGCCGTCCAGTATGAATCATAAGCTATAATAAGTAACACTCCGCTCTGATTTCACCAATCTATGCTATCCTATGGCTATTAAGTTCTATCAACTTTGCCCTCTCTCATCTCGCTATCAATTAGATTTACAGACTAAATCTAATTCTTTATCGTGAACATAATATTTGAATAACCTTAGGTTGAAAACATATTATAGCACATCCCTGCCCTCTCTATTACTCGCTTATTGAATATTGTTTAACATGTTCTACTTTTCAATAATATTATTCTTTGTACTCACGCTTCA
>JABUQX010061983.1:0-30000 GCA_015478945.1 Trachelipus rathkii
TATACTACTATAACACATAATAAATATATATATATATATAATATATATATATAATATATATTATATGTATAATAATATATAGATATCAGTGCGGGTGGGTCTAGGTAAAGTTTGGAATGTAATACGATATATTGGAAAATCGAATTTATTATGATATCAAGTTATACTTATAAAAAATTATTAAAATTTTAAATAGCATTTAAACTATTTGTGTTGGTGAAGCTCGAAACTATTTTATTAATTTTACTATTTTCATGCTTTCAGAAAAATTATAATTGAAAACAATATACTCTATACTATACTATATAATATATATAGATATATATATATATATATATATAATATATTATAATATATATATATATTATACTATACTATAAATAGATATATATATATATTATATATATATATAAATATATATATAATACTTATATATATATCATATATATAATATATCATACTATATATATATATATAATATAGAGAGAGGAGAGAGAGAGATGAAAGAAATGAGAGAGAGAGAGAAGATTTAGAAACATTTTAATCATGTTAGCTTTAGCGTCTTAGATTATTTTTTTTATTGTTACGTTAGCTTATGTAACTTTATGTAAGGTTTATGTTAAGAAGTTATTTTGAATTTTACTGCTTTATATGTCTAGGTTATGTCTAGATTCGTTAGTTTTTACTTGATTAGTTAGTTAGGTTAGTTAGGTTAGGGTTAGGTTTAGGTTAGGTTTAGGTTAGTTAGGTTAGGTGTAAGTTTAGTTTAGGTAGGTAATTATACGAAGTTAATAGGTAAAATATTTATATTTTTTTATGATATTATTTTTTCAGGTATGTACGAATCCTATTCTCGATGGTGATGAAAGTATTGCTTGCATTAAAATAAAATTAAACCTTGAAGTATAATAGTAAGAAGATTGCTTGGGCGAGTCCATATAAAAATACTTGGAAGTCTTGAAGTGGCTACAATTTCTATTCATTTATACGTGAATCAATCAAATATTTCGAAGATAAAGCTATATTATATATATAATATATACATATAAACTATATACAACCATATAATATCAATATATATACTAAATATAATTACTAATAATATATTACTATAATATATATATATTATTAAATATATATAGAATATACTATAATATACTATATATATTGCTGTGTGTGTGTGCTGATGTGATTTTTAAATGCTGTGTGTGTGTGTGTGTGCTGTGTGAAGTTAAATTTTTTTCAAACTTGAACGTTCTTTCGTCATATTTTTCAGTAAAATTAAAGAAAAAAGAACTTAAATTACTTCGTATTTCCTTATTTATATTTTTTTTTCACCAAATATCATAAAGATATATCCGATTCGCCATTCAAACTCTACTAAAGATCCATGAGCGTACCTGCGAAAGAAATACACTCTGCCGGTAGATAGTAATATATATAGACATATAATATAATATATATATAACATATATACTATTAGCTTAATAACTATATATATATACATATAATTACCTATAATATATCATATACGTATCATAATATAACACATATACTAACTTAATCTAATACTAATAATATATAAATATTATATATATTATAACTATATATATATTTCACTCATATAACATTATATATACTATAATATTATATCCTAATATTCACTATAATCAAGTGTTCCAGTCATATCATAGGTCATAGATCATATCACCATAATATATATATATAATATAATATATACTACATATATAACCTACTATATATATATACTATATATATATAATATATATATATATATATATCACTTACCAAACAGGAACCACAATATTTTAACTGTACTATTTTTTTTTTTATAACTTATTTATTTTAGGACAAAAATTTTAATAATATCTTAATTAACTTTTGAAATATAAAACTTTACATCCCTTAGTATTACTATTATATGAGATTGACTCAAAAACGGGATATAAGCCTACCAAAATACCCCTACAAATTTTTTAACGTCAAAGGTGTTTGTTCCTTACATAACAGTTTATAACTTTTATGTAACTTAGTGTACTTTTAATATAAAAAATATAAACACGTATACCTCTCTAATTATGGATTATTTACACATTACTACAAACGGTACAACCGGCTTCTTAATAATGTAACATATAAGTTAAATCTCAATCAATCCGCAAATCGATCTACCTACCCTTACTTCAAAACTAAGCATTAAACACAACTCATCTATGCTATACCATTTCATTTTACTCTGCCAGCCGTAAGTGAACTTATCGTACATAGATAGATAGCCCAATAGATAGATAGAATACGATGATAGAATAGAAGATAGTAGCATAGATAGAGAGAAGAGCGAGAAGCCATTGAGAAGAGAGAGAGAGAGAGAGAGAAGAGAGAGCAGGACGAGAACGAGAAGACGAATCAGAGAGAAGAGAATCAAAATTAAATGTTCACATTTCCAAATGTATTCGTACGTTTTCAAGTGACCGAAAATTTACGTTCCCGTGATTTCGTATCTTTTCGATCGTTCAGCAAGGTAAGATGACCGGCCTGGTTTTAATTAAGCATATACGAAAAAATGAAATTAGCACTTTCAGGAATTCATAGATGAAATTGTACTCATTAGAACAGAAGTAGGAAGGGAAAAACTTCCAAAAATAAATTTACATATATTGCTAATTGCTAACTATTAAACACGTATTAGTTTTCTTAAAAATATATTTTATAAATCAGTTTATTCTTTCTTCATTTCTCAATTATACTTGTCAATTAACTTTAGTAAATTATAACATTTAATCTAATATTAATTTTATATAAAAAAACTCAAAATATGGGTAGGAGCTACCTACCCTACGTACCCTATGTATACGCCCCTAGTAGAATATATATACTTAATTAATATACTATATATATAATTAATACTAATATATATATATATATATATACTTATATATATATACTATATTATACTATGATATAATATATATATATATATAGATATATACTATATATATAATAATTATATAACTAATACTATATATACTATATACTATAATAACTATATAAATATATTTATATATTATATATATACTAATATATATATATACTATATATATACTATATATAGTCTAGGTGCCACTGGACATGGACAATCCTGCAAATACGCAACCGCATTTGCGGAACATCACGCACTTAAATTGACCATCCGCACTCCGCCATCCGCACACAATCCGCCAAATCCTCACATATAACGGCACACCGCATTCGCATCCGCATCCTACCTTTGAAAAATGAGAGCATGTTGCGGAATGTTTTCCTACATTAGATTAAGTGCCTATAAAATAAATTAGTTATTATGTCATCTATATCATGGGAGTTTATGGGGAAATAATTGAAATTTGATCTTCGACTTCTCTCTATACTATATAACTCCATTAACCATACGAGTAATGTATAATAATAACTACTACTATATACTATATACTATATATATATATAAAATAATACAGACTATATATATAATATATATATATATTATATATACTATATAATATATATATATATAATACTATGATAATATATAATATCTAATATCTAATAATCTAAATATATAATATCATATATATCCTAAGAGCCGTGTACGTGGAAGCAAGAAATTGAAGCGGAGGAGAAGTGCAAGCAGAAGAGAGCGGCAAAAGGAGGAAGTGGCTGAGAGCTAGCAAAGAAACTAGCATGCGATGATATGAAGGAAACGCAAGAAGCAAGCATTTTTTAGACATGGCAAGAACGAATATAGAGAGCACGAAGAGTAAGAATACTGATAAATATCAAAGACAAAAATGGCAGACAACAATTGGTAAGCCCGGCGGCAAAAAACACACAAAGTTGCCGATAGAATGTACTTTGGATGGTTTGTGAATGTGGTAAGTGCCAGCTCGGGAAAGAGAGAAGGGGACGAAGAGAGGAGCGCAGGAGGAGAGACAGCGTGACGGTGGGAGACAATAGGACAGAGGTGAATAACGGAGGAGGAATTTGAGGAGTCGTTAAGGAAAAATGAAGAGCGGAAAAATCCTGGTGAGGATGGGATAAATATTGAGTTTGCTGATAGTAAGGAGAGAGAGGGCCTGCCATAGCCTTGATCTAATGAGCACTTCTGAACAGGTGTCATGGGTGGCAGAGTAGAGTGCTGGAGAAGGTATGGGGAAGGTCTCAATAATAATTCCATTTATAACGGTACAAGGTGACCGCAGGAATTGGTAAAAATTATAGAGAGAATAATTAATTGGATAAAATGCGAAGTTATATGAAAGAATATTAGAAAGAAAATTAGCATCAAAAATAGAGCCAAGATGGCGTGAAGAGCAGATATGGGTAATATCATAAAATGACAGATAACTACGATTTCAATGTTTGCATTAAGAATCGATACAGAAAAGACATGGGCAAAACATAAGAGGCATAATCGCCATACTAGACTTGAAGAAGCATTGCTGATTCCTGTACCCAGAGAAGAAGCTGTGGAAGAGTTCTGGAGAGGCGATTATAGAAGTTGTGGAGCAGGACTGATAAGGCACAGTAAGAAGTACAATCACCTCGTAGAATAGCATAAGTAAGTAAGAAGGATATAAAAACGAGGAATGGTTTATGATGTAAAAACATGGAGTAGGAACAGCACGTAAGTTACAGAGACACCTAGATCATTATTTTTCTCGCAATTTGGACACAGTCAGATAAAGGTGTAAAAGAGAGTTTTAGAAGAGATTGACGGAGCAGACATCAGGATATATGCAGATGATTTGGAGCTGTGTTAGAGAGTGGAGATGAGGTGAGAAGAGCGTTGAAGACAAATGGCGCTCACACACAACCACAAACTGTAAGTTCTCGCAGAAAAGTTGAGCAGACAAACAGGACATTGAATATGAAATGTGAGCACAAAGAAAACAGAAATAATGGTCAGTAAAGCATGGCAGAAGGACAGGACACGTTGATAGATGCGAGGTAGCGACGGCATAGAGAGATTCAACAACTAGCTGCGATAATTACTCAAATATCTAGGAAGTACACGTGAAAGAGCAACGGGACGTGTGCCAAACGGAAAATTACGACTAAGGATAAGGCAGAAAATCCTATGGCAGAACCTGTAAGAGCAGATATACCCCACTCTTGAAAGACTAAATATAATGAACAAAAAAAGGTGAAGAGACGCAAATAATACGAGGGGTGTTGAGCGATACTGTTGTATAGCGGACGCAAAACGGAGGACATGGAAGCCCATGACAGGAGGACGAGCGACGAGTAGATTCAGACAGCGGAGCAAGCAACAAAAAAAATGACTGCTGTTCCGAGGACAGTGATTGGAAGACCAAGAGAGACAAGAGGCAGACAACAGAATGATTTTTTTTAGCGAGGGGAAGAGGTGGTGTCGAAAAACTAAATGATTTGAATAAAGTGGACACAGCAGACTCAAGATCGAGTGAGGAGACACTGGAGAGCAGATGCAAGCGAGAAGAGAGATTGCCAGCAGGAGAGTGGAGGTGCGAGACCCCGAGGAGTGAGCACCGAGCGCCGGAAGCGCGGAAACGACAAAGGTGGAGAGGACACCAAGTAGAGGATTCATTGAGGAAAGACACAGATCGCCATGCAATGGATGACTTTGCAATGGTGGACAAGGACATCGCTTAAGAATCCGAAACACCACCAACCAACAAAGATAGAACAAGAACGGAAAGAGCGAGGTCTGCACCCCACTGAAGGCTCAGTAAGCCACTGACATGGACGAGCACGAATTCGTAAAGAACTATATATATCACTACCTAACTACACTACTAATATACCTACTAATATATATAAATATATATATATATATATATATAATATATATATAATAAACTATATATACATATAATATATACTAATAATAACACATATATATAGTCATGTCATGTCAATGTCCCATCACTAATATATTATAAACTATATAATATACATAATATTATATAATAGATATATATACTAATATAATATAATATATACTAATATAATAATATATATATATAATACTTTATATATTAATATTATACAAAACAATATACTATATAACAATATAAATATATATAATATATAGGCCACCATATATATATATACTATACTATACTAATCAAGTTGTAAAATAATAAACCAAACCATATAATATATATAATATATATATAATATTATATAATATATATAGTATAATAATAATACCTAATATTATATATATATATAATATAATATACGTCACCATATACTCACTAACTTTTTAAATATAACCAAACATTCAACAAAGACCTAAAAAACATCCGCCATCCGCATCGCACATCCGCATCTCCTACATCATACCTTTAAGAATCGCCGATCCGCACATCCGCGATCCGCAATCTGCATCCTCATCAGCATCATATTAAATCGCAATTCCGCATCGCATTCCCGCAAACAGTAAAGTTTTGACATACCGGCATCCATCAACTCAATATTAAGTTCTCAGTAACCTCACACAGGTGTTACCATCTACCTAAACAAGAAACAAATAGAGGTTACCCAGTCATTTAAGGACCTGGAACTGTGAGAGAACCCTAGATACAATCCTCCATATCATTATTATCCACCATATCAAGCGAACCTCACAAATATAATCATAAGTGCTTACCTTCACAAATATATATTAATATCATTTTAATTCATTTCCTAAAATATCAAAACTTTAAAATTCTATATTTAATCAAAGGTGACAGGGTTCAAAACCAAGCCCTTTAAATTTTTCACTTGCTTGCACACTATTTACCCAAGGATAGCATTAGCCGACATGCCGCCGACAGACAAATGTTCATTGAGAAACCACTCCTAGAGGTTCCACACAGAAACATCATTAGGAAACTTATGAAGGCGCGAGACAAGTTCGCTAAGAGCTCTAGGTTCCAGGACCAGCATGGAAACATACGCCGCAGAAATAATTCTTGAGAACTCTAGGTAGAAATGTTTAAAAGCTAGATAAAAAAAGATGCTAGTCCCTCCGGGAAGGGTTAAAATATTACCAAACGGTGTGTATGATACTCGAAGACTAGCATTGGAAATATTGCACAGATGTAATAATCCTCTTGAGAGAATTAATAACGGTAGTACAGTTTTGTGGCAGAAAGAAGAAGATATTGCATACAATGCAGGGATGAAGATCTCACCTGAGTGAATGAAGGTGAAGTGATGATATTTTAATCTAAATTCTTAAATTCTTATTTCTTGTTGAAAATACTGAAGAACATTCAACAACAATGAACGAAGAACAACATTGAATATTACACAGAGACTGATAAATAATAAAATTAATTAAAATCTGAAGTTTCTTTTTATTTCACCATATGTAATCTCTCTCTCTCTCTCTCTCTCTCTCTCTCTCTCTCTCTCTCTCTCTCTCTCTCTCTCCTCTCTCTCTCTCCTCCCTCTCTGTCTCTCTGTCTCTGTCTGTCTCTGTCTGTCTGTCTCTGTCTGTCTCTGTCTGTCTCTCTCTGTCTCTCTCTCTCTCTCTCTCTCTCTGTCTCTCTGTCTGTCTCTTCTCTCTCTCTCATCTTCTCTCTCTCTACTCTCTCTCGCTCTCTCTCTCTCTCTCGTCTCTCTCTCTCTCTCTCTCTTCTCTCTCTCTCTCTCTCTCTCTCTCTCTCTCTCTCTCTCTCTCTCTCTCTCTCTCTCTCTCTCTCTCTCTCTCTCTCTCTCTCTCTCTCTCTCTCTCTGTCTGTCTCTCTCTGTCTGTCTGTCTGTCTGTCTGTATGTCTGTCTCTCTCTCTCTCTCTCTCTCTCTCTCTCTCTCTCTCTCATCTCTCTATATATACAATATATAATTATATAATATATATATATATATATCTTATAATATATAATTATAATATATAATATATATATATCATACTTATATATAATATAATATATATAAATACATATATATATATATATATAATATAATAAATAATATATACTATATACTAATATATATATATACGATACATAATGTTATATAATATATTATATATATTAATATACCTATAATATATATATACTATCATATAATACCTAGTATCATATATAATAATATATATGTACTAATAAATATAATATATAAATGTAATAGATATATATAATAATATATATATATATATATATACTAATAACTAATAACATATATACTACTATATATATATATATATAATTTAAAATTTATATTATAATATCATACTATATAATAACTATATCATATATATATACTTATAGGCTGAAACTAAAGAGTTACCCCATGAACTAATCTCGAAACTAAGATAGGTACAGAACTGATAAACATATATATATATATAAAGATTTTAAATTTGTATGTAAAAATGAAAACAAAAAATTTTTTATTTTTATTTATATTATTTTTTTATCATATCTCAAAACTACGATAAGGTACAAGAAACTTAATAACATAATTAGAATCTCAGCGTATAAAATATGTATTAAAAAGATTGTATTTTTAACTAAAAGAATACCAGAGGGTAAACCGCCAAAAGATGCAAAGAGTCGGGATCTCTCGGCCTCCTGGGGACGACGGGCGGATAGGACTGAATTTACCCCCACCCGGGAGGGTCATCCAGGAACCCCGCTCTTTGGTATTTGAGGGTCGCGGGGGGTTACTCCGCCCCTCCCCCCTTACGGCGGTATGAAACGGTCCCCCCCTCTGTCCCACCGTCGGCTCGAGCCCCTAAAAGAATTTATTTACGCTGATTCCATATATGTTATTAGTTTTCTTCTACCTATAGTAGTTTTTTTGGAGATAAAAACAACAATAAAAAAAAAAGAAAAATTTTTTTTTCATTTTCCATGAAAATAATCTTCATACGCTGATTCCATATATGTTATCAGTTTTCTATGTACCTATCTTAGTTTTCGAGATCTCGGTAACTCTTTAGTTTGGCCATATACTATATATAATATACTAACTATAATAATACATCTTACTATCAATATATATACTATGATTATCATACTACATATAATATATATACTACTTTAAGATTTAATATATATAACTAATATATAAATATATATATTATACTATAATATATTATTTACGTATAATATATTATATATATAATATAATATAATACCTATAATGAATATATATATACTATTATAATTACTATATATATATGATATTATAGTATTATATATATACTAATATATATATTATACTCTATATAAATACATAATAGATACTATATAATTAATAGAGCAGCCTGTTTGTTTTACTCTCTCAGTCAACAGATAAAAGAACTTACACCTGGAACTGACACTCTTCTACAGAAATGAATCTCAGATCGGCATTTTTAATTTAATACCTTATAATATATACTATTATATATACTACTATATATATAATATATATATATATATCATATATACTATAATATATATATAATTATAAATATATATATATTAGTGTGTGCTTGCTGTGTGTGTGTGTGTGTGTGTGTGGTTGTGTTAGTGTGTGTGGTGAATGTGTGTACTGCTCTTTATAAGTGTCTAATTCCAAGCTCCTCTATCGGTATAGATCAGTTGGCTTGTCTTTTCACTAACTCATCCTTATCTCTTACCCCATGCTTAACGAGTATCCTCATTCTTAAACATGTAGTAGTAAGTTATAGTTGGTAAAATACTGAAACTATCTATTTATATTTTAACTGTTTTCACACTTCCTTTGGACATGCTATGCTTTCATAGCAGTGCATGAAGAGTCGAGCTCGAAGCTCGGCAGTCGGAGTCGGAAGTTGATGTAGAGAGATCAGCGGTAAAAATTTAAATATATTTAGATGGCATGTCGCAGCTAAGCTGGCTGCTAAAAAAAATTCTTTAATATTAAATATCACGCATGCCTCAGAGCCGGCAAGCGGAGCCGGAGGCCGGGCAGGAGTGGGCCAGAGCGGAGTCGCGACGGCATCGACGCACCCGCAGCTCTCTGTTAAATATCGGTCGATTGATCTGAGTACTGTTTCTCTTCTTTTCAACTTTTCAAACTATTTATATGTCTTTTTTCTATTTGTTTCTGCATATATATTTTTCTCATATACTGTTATTATTTTATATATATATATATATATATATATTATATATATATATATATATATATAATATTATATATTATATGATACTATATATATATATATCATATATATCATATATATATATATATATATATATATATATATATTTATACAGTAATATATATATATTATATATATATTAATAGAAAATAGAACATAGATTATCTTTGTAGTGTGTGTGTGTGTGCTGTGTGTGTGTGTGTGTCGTGTGGTGTGTGTGCTGTGAGAAGAGAAGAGAGAGAGAGAGAGAGAGAGAGAGAGAGAGAGAGACGAGAGAGAGAGAATTCTATTTAATTAATCCGTATACCAAATCTGCATTTCAAATTCGCCTTTCTATTTCTGCAGAAAGAAATTTTTTCGCGCCATTTTCAATTTTTCCCCATCCACGCACATACTGCACGAAATTCACACACGCAAACAAACACACAACACACTCCTACAAAAACACAAACACACACACACACACACAAACACACACACACACTCTCTCTCTCTCTTCTCTCTCTCTCTCTTACCATAACACACCTTTCTCTTTCTTTGATATATATGTACAACATACACATGTCTACAAACACATATACGCACACGTGAAGGTTATAAACATCATTTCCACATCCATAAGTTCCTACACGTTACACATACTCCTACATAAACACACACACACACACACCTACACACACACACCTACACACACACTCATTCATACGCTCTTCCCACACCAATCCTGTTTCCTTCAAACGCACACACATCTACAAACGCATACATACATACATACATACATACATACATACATACATACATACATACATACATACATACATACATACATACATACATACATACATAAAGGATATAACATTTTTCCTCAAAATGCACACACCTTCAAACGCACACAAACACATAATACATACATACATACATACATAAAGGCTATAAACCCCGTCTTTTCCCATCTATAAGTTTTTACACTGTTACACCTTCGAAGTCTGGAAAAGATTCAATAAACAGAAGAGGAATACATTATCAATGTTCTGTGTTTCTAAATCTATGATGGGTGCCATATTTTTCTTCACCTTTAAAAGCTTTCCAGGCAAATGAAATGCCATTGGGCTTAAGGCCAGATTTATGGTCGCGTTTCCATGTTAGCAAAAGATGTATTTGCAAATATATATAATATACTATTACTAATATATATAATATATATATATTTTATACATAAATATTAAAAAATATTTATGCTTTAAACATACTATATATATACATAATAATATATATATATCAATATATAATTATATATACTATATATATATATGTTGCTTACAGCCATTGTTCATCATTTTAAATTATTAAATGGTGGTATTCCTCAAGGTTCCGTTATATCCAAAAATCTTTTTCTCCCTTTCAATAATTAATTTTTATCTGGCATTTCATCTCTTATCACATATCACATCTTATGCCGATGAATACACCCTTCATTGCTCCTTTTATCCTTTTAATTCGAAATATATTTCACTTGATAGCAATTAGGCAATGTTTGGAGTGGGGGGGTGGGGGGTGGATGGACTTGGAACGACTGCCCCCCTGCCTGATCTTTCTCATATAAACTATTTGGGGCAAAGAAAATATAGCTGTTTCATTTCAATGCCTCAAAAGCGTAATTACTACTTCTACATACTCAAAATAATTTTTCACATTATACTTCTTCTTTCGGAAACATACAACTCGACCCTCTTCCTCTTCCTCTTCCTCTTCCTCTTCTCGTAATCTTTCATGGAAGTATCATGTTATCTCTCTCTCGCTTAAATAGCTTCTAAATGGCTCGATATCCTGAGGAGCCTTTGGAACTCTTTCACATCATCCCGGTTGCTTACACTGTATAGTGACGTTGTTCGTTCTTGTATGGAGTATGTAACGCACATTTCGGGTTGTTCTACACATACAGCTCCTTTTGATAGGGTATTCTGCAGTAGTTTATCTCGTGCAAATTAAGTATTTAAAAATTTTAGGCGTGCTACCACACATAGTGACAATCATCTTTTTTTTTTTTTTTTTTTTTTTTTTTTAAAAATCAGCAACAATAGATAAAGAAAATAATAATATCACATTACTACTAATCTATTACAAATTAAATACAATACAGGACAAAAAAAAACTTATTAATAAGATCAATGTGAGGTACATTAAAACGGTACGCGAGCAACACGTTGCTCGCGAACTACTGGTTGGGCACCGCCGAGGTATAGTCTCGTGCTCTCATAAACTCTCCAATTTCGAAATCTTTAGCAGTATAACTCCTTATAATTATTATAATTATAATTATAATTATTATTATTATAATTATAAATATAATATAGACTATATGTTAGCTTATAATATGGTGAATTATAATACGCTACTGATATAAAATTATTTTAATAACTGATAGGCGAAGCTTATACTGTATGTATAACTTCTATTCAGCTTCAAAGGCAGTCTAGAAAATAATAATTAAAGCAAATTCCTTCTTCTTTGATAACATAACTTATATATGGAAAATGTAAAATATAATAGTATATTAATATTTATTATATTTATCTATATATATATAATAATAATTTCATTATCGTATAGCGTGTAAATTGTTCATCTTTTAAGTGTTAATAATATAATATATATATCTTTAAATATTATTAAAGTATGCAGGGCGCCCTATTTGTTTTATGTAGGGTTTTGTGTAATTGAAAAATACCTTGGTTATGTCTTTATTTTTTTTTTTCATATTAAATTATTTTTATTTTTTATTATATCTTATTTCTTACTCTTTCATTGTTCGCTTATACTTTTTTACCTTCTGGTATTCTATATTCTTCTCTTAATTTATATAATATTTCTGCATATACTATATATATTTTCTCTTTTATTTTATTTCTTTTGTTTTTCTCCATTTAATGGTTGTATATCTTAGATTTAAGATATTCTGTACTCTACTAGTACTCTTGTACTATATTACTATATTACTACTTACACTTCTAGTAATTAATATTACATATACATCATCCGGTCTATCTAGTCTATACACTACTATCTATTATAGTGACTATAACTTATATTATATATCTATTACATTTAATCTTATCTATCTAATATATATATATATCATATTAATTCTTATTATTTGATATTATCATTTAATATCTCTTTCTTTAAAATATGCTCTTACTATATTACTATATCTATCTTCTCTAATTATATTACTATAATTTTATACTAATTTACTATATTATTATATATTAATCCCAACTCTACCCTAACGGCCTCCCTAACTCTAATATACCTATTAAATACCAAACAAAACGCACATATCATACTATATATAATTTAATATATATATTATACTATTAATTTTCATATATATCTACTATATATATATCTTATAATATATATTATCATATCTATAACAAATAATCTACTTATAATGGAGTACTACATATATATCTATATATCTCATTTTACTATTCTCTATAACTTTAATTAATTATTGCTACTTCCCTCTCATTATATATTCATATATTCATCTATATCTCTATATTATTACCTATACTCTTCATTCTTATTATTCTACTTTCTTATCTAATATATTCTATATATATTTCCTAGGTCTTCCGTACATCTACTATAGATTGTAAAACTATTCTTTCACCTTATCAAGTTCAGGATCAATAATTCCGTACTAGGGACACACTTTCCTAAAACAGGAAATTTTTAGAAAGAGGCTTAAAAACTCCTCTATCTATTCATAATTCGTCTGGACTACTTGATAACTTAAAAATTTAGTGCTTCAAAGTTCATGATTAATCAAAAACTTGATTTAAAGAGACAAACCAAAACTGAAAGCTCTCGCTAATCTGGTCCTTCTCGCCAGATCATCTCTCATCACATTAAATGAATATAGTTCATTACTTAGCCACTCAGCTAGGACTTATTTACAAGTATTGTCTATAGTAGAAAAGAATTTACTAGCGTATTATCATATTATATATTTTACCTATATATGTATTTTTCGTTACTCATATCTAACTCTATTAGTAACTATCTGATAATACCAGATTTTCTGATATATATCTATAATTTACCTTTGTATTATTCTTTTCATTTTATTTCTGTCTATATTATCTTTCTATATCACTACTCTGTATATCAACCTCTCCTTCTTCTTTCATTACAATGCATTTAATTTATAGTATAATATTATACTATATACCTGCTCTGTCTCTCCTTATTGAATCATGATCATTACCTACTATACTTGTATCTATCTATCTTGTGGGATTATACGCTATTGGTCAGTATCCTCACGCTTTATTATTTCATATACTTATATATCTTCTTTATTCCTCCAATCGTCTTTTTATTGTCCGTCGTTTCTTTCTCCGTCTTCTCCTTACCCCTTCTTCTTCTCTTTTCTTTTCGGTTTACCTCCCGTTTTCGTCTTCTGCCGCGCTGTGTATTGCCGTTCTTCGTGTGGTTTCTAGTCGTCCTAGGTCTCTCCTTCTAACTCCCATTGCTGGAGGTATGTCCTTTCGGGAACTACACAGGAACTGGGTCGTTGTCACGAATTATAGATGATGGGCGCGGTAAGGATGTCCCGTTTTTACGTTGGAGGCTGACTTGATGCATCATCGAGCGCGCTCTGGCTTTAAGGGAGTGGTACTATATCTATTCTTAATTACTTAGAGCAGGAGTGAGTGTCCTGTGGATTGGGGTCGGCCCTATGGTCGACTTTTTACGTGAGTATCGTCATCTTTTTTGCTTGTCGAAAGTTGCTTTATGCTTGTGTGTTTTTGCTGACGGGGCTCTCTGAAGTCTAGGACCACTCTTCGTGTGGGTTGTGACTATCTATATGCCGGGATTTCATTATGGTCAAAATATGTCCGTCGGTCTATTGCCGATTATTGTAGATTTTGTACTGGTGTATTCAGCAGCGGGATTGTGGGTTTGGGTAATTTTTTTGAATTTTTCTTCATTTTTTCTTTATTTACATAATAGTGTCTGGTGGTTACCTGATTGGTCGTTCGTTGGCTGAGCAGTGCGTTACTCAGCGGTTGTTCGATTTTGGGTTGCTGGTAGTGTGGTGGCGCGCTACTAATGTGTCTGGTTTTGCATTTATCTTTATTCTGGGCGGCTTGTGTGTTGTTCAACAATCAATCAATGCAATTTCTATACTCTTTCGTTATTCACAACTGTCTTTCGAGTTTCTGTCTCATCTTTCCTTTTATAAATTATTGAGATTCGATTATATATAAATTAATTATTAATTCCGATCAATCTTAAGAGAGAATAATTCATACATTTTAGTAGAGTAGGATTAGATCTCATATATATTATTTAAGTTCTTTTGGAGTATAAATTTATCTACCTATATATTTATAAGATATTTATATATTATCTAGCTATTATATATCATATAGTATAATGAAGTTTCATATTTCATATTATTAGTAATTTATTTATATTATTTATATTTTCTATATTCTATTAATATTGATCTATCTATATCATAATTATATAATAAGTACATAATTTACTCACTCGAGCGATACGACTATTTGTTGGTCTTATATGACCCACGCACTACTAGAATGAGCACACCAATCATATCCGGCGGAGCACCTCGCATGAACTATATATATAGGGAGGTTATTCAGTATGATTGATAGTCGCAATTACCCATTTGAGGTTACAAAATATATTACTTTCAATCAAATTCATGTTTGTCAGCTATGTAACACTTAATAAACCTATAAACGCATGTTTCATTATCTTGTATGAGTATATAGTAAATATTCGTTTTTTTGAACAAAGTTTTGTGGGAATGTTTGCATTACAACCTGTCCAAGTGTTCAATCTCAGTATCCTAGTTTGTTTGAACAAAAATGCACCTATCGTTGGAAAGATCCACTTTCTTGTGTGTTCTTTCGAGTTAGATCTGTTCCCTCTACTTTTTCTCTGTGTGATACGACTATGTTCCTTATACCTTTGTAGGTAATTTATTTTATTTTATCTTTTTTATGATTTGATTTATCTATGTCTTTATTGATTTTTCTTAATAACATTGAGGTTTATCTTACTCGCTTCTAATTCCTATTAATATTACCCAACTATCAACTAAAATTACATTTGTTTTTTTTTCTTAAAATATTCAATTTTGCCTCACTTAATTAAAGCAGGAAAAACTATAACCTTCTTACTATATAATTAATATATTTATATTACAATATCTTATATTACTGATATAGTTTGAACCTTGGAAATGAAGGTCATCTATTGTCACTATGATTTCTATGTTTAGTAACTATATATTATTAATATATTCCAACTTCTATCTTAAATATATATTTATCTTTATATATATTCATGAATAGACGTCAATTATATATGTATTATTACATTATGATTCATATATATTCTCTTATAATTATACTTATATTCCCTATTAGTCCTTCCTTATCTCTTTCCTCACCATTTATGCCCCCATCACCTACTTATAGTATATTCGTTATCGTATCGGGGTTTAAATACTAGTACTATCTCTATATATAATATAATTATTTAATTATCTCTAAAGATATTATACTTTATATTATACTATATTATTTATATACTACTATATATACGTCCTTAGTAGCTAAGGTGTTGTCTTGAAAGGACACATTTATCACCTTTTCGGTTGTCATAACAGTCGGCATCTACAGAAGCTGGAACTTTCTGTTGGAGGGTATGGGCGGTATTATCGAGGTTGTTGGTTCTCGGTCGTGTCTCACCTGGGTCGTTTTCTGGAGTCCCTCCAATTATACTTATATCTTGATAGCGGTCTTTATCCGGTTCCCGCCTGATGCTAATTTAGGTAGCTGGTTCCTGTTTCTCACATTTGGGGGTGGTTTCTCCGTGCCCGACCTGTTCTTTTGCTTTGGTCTTGTGATAGGGTTGACCCTCTTGCCGGTTTTGTCGTTTTTTGTGGTCCGTTGTTTGGCGGGTGGGTGCTTTTCGTTCTCTCTTCTGCGCGTTCTCTTCGACCTATTTCTCAAATTGGCCCGATGCTTCGACATTATGCCCAGGCCACGTTCTCATTATTCCTTTCTTAGATAATTGACACAATCGACAAGGGGTCTCAAGCGGAATTGACCTCTCGTATTCCCTGCACCCACTCGCGTCCACGCCGTCGGTAGATAATAAACAGGAGTAGGTGTCTCTGCCCTTCCATCTGTCATGATGTTTTTATGTAATATTGCCGGAGAACCTCAAGGCTCGTCTCACACATTATTGGTGGCCTCACTTCTTTCCAGCCACTTCTCTCTTTTACGTTAAACTCGTCCCTTGCCATTATCATAAATATGTTTCTCTTTGCTCGCCTGTACGGATTCACGACTCTTGTGCCTCTCTTTAAGCAGCTTCCGACGTTTTGGTGCGTCACCTTCTTAGGAGATACTGCCGTGTAGGTATTGGTTTGGGTGGGTTTTAGTTTCCGCCTGTTTTGTTATATGTTTTTAGCGGGTATATCTTCGTTTTTTTTTTTTTTTCGGCCCTCCTTACGAAAACCGAGGTGGCGCCTCGGCGGGGTTGCGTCTGTTCTGGCACGCCCGTTAAGCGTGGCACCTACTCGGTAAACTATATAATATGCAGTATCTTCCTATATATATATATAGGTAATATATATTTATATAAATATTAGGTAATATATATATATATATATGTCTATAATTATATATATTTATATAATTATATATATATCATATATATGACACATAGTAAATCAAATCTGTGTGTGTGTGCTGTGTGGTGTGTGTGGTGTGTGTGTGTCGGTGTCGTCTGTGTGTGTGTGTCGTGTGGCTCGTGTGTGTCCGTTGTGTGTGTGTGTGTGTGTGTGTCGTGTGTGTGTTGCTGTGTGTGTGTGTCGTGTGGTGTGTGTGTCTGTGTGTGTGTGTGTGTGTGTGTCGTGTAGATGGTGTGTGTGTGTGTGCTGCTGTGTCGTGGTGTTGTTGTGTGTGGTGTTGTCGTGTGTGTGTCGTTTGCGCCGCGCACGCTGTGAGTGTGAAAAATAATAATGCATCTAAAATTTTATGTTTTTCATGTAATTAAGATCAGAGGCTTTTTATACCATATTCACATAACAGAAAAAATACATACAATTCTCCTGGTCTACTCCTTCCATACTCAAAATATCTTTAAATATTGATTCAAAGTTAAATGTAACTTTGGAGTCATTCAAATTATTAAAGGAAGAAACGCCTTGACAAGACTACTTAAAAAAATCAAGATAATCACTTGGCCAGTTTTTACTGATTGCTAATGCGCATTACTACCAAGAGTTTTGAATCGTTTTGTTGTATTTTTTATCTTCCTTTTTTTCTTTTTTAGTTTTTTGTGGTAATTGTTTTCTAATCTTTATTTTTTGGATTCGTGTGTTTATATTCTACTTTTGAAAACTGAAAATCGCCGATAAATCATTTCATTTTTATTTTATCCTTTCATCTTTTAATTTCATTCACAGTGTATTTCGCGCGTTTCACTGATTTTGGTCAAGAGAAAATAACTCATATCTACTATTTTACTGTGCTAATGTCTTACAATTAATAATACAGGTATAAATATTTCTGGCTGCAATAAACGTATTGGAATGAACTATATATTATAAAATATATATTAGTATACATATACTATATATATGTGCCGCGTCGTCTCTTGGTGTTTTCTTGGTGTGTGAGTTGTTGAGACTGGACACCACGCCCTTTCGCGCCAGTCGGGGGCCTGGTCCGCACCCTCACTCGGGTCGGGCACGTTGGCTTTCGTGTAGTTGGCGTTTATATATTATATAATAATATTATAATTTAATATTATATTTATAAGTATAATATATATATATCATATCTATGATAATCAATATTAATAAATAAATATACTACTTTATAATATATGATATTATTACTAAATAGTATATATGAACGTTATATATAATAATATGTATATATATACGTATCCACACCAATTCAATGGCTGACATCACCCAATGCCGGCGCTTGATAATGTGCAAGCCGAAGTAAGTGATAAAGTTAGAAAAAAGAAGAGTATTCTAGTCTTCACCAGTCGAATGCATGTAAGAATGAGGATAGTGGTTAAGTCTGGAGTCAGAGGGATGGACGGAGAGTGAATGATACTGGTTAAAATAGCAAATAGTCACGAGGTCTTTTCAAAGGAAGAAGTATGCTACTACTTAGTATAGATGAGCAGTTTTCATTGTAATAGGAATTATAATATAGATAGTGTAGAACTATTTGTTATATAGAATTATACGAGTACTCCATACAATGACTCCACTACATAAGGCAAAATTTGAAATTGATGCGATAATTTAAACATAGCATAAAAAAAACTTGAAAATATTTAATGATTTAATTTATTGTTATTCAAAATGTAGGTTAGTAAATAATTTGAAAATAATATTTATTTAGAATGAAATTTTCAAAGAATATAATCTAAAATTAAATACAAGGGATAAACAAATAAAAAATCAAATACAAAAGATAAATAAATCAAAAATTAAATACAAGAGATAAATATATTAAAAATTGAATACAATAAGAGATAAATAATTTAAAAATTAAATACAAGAGAAATAAATTAAAAATTGAATACAAGAGATAAATAATATAAAAATTAAATACATGAGATAAATAAATTAAAAATTAATACGAGATAAATAAATAAATTAAAAATAAAATCAAGAGATAAATAAATTAAAAATTAAATATAATAACCAAATAAATTAAAAATTAATTAAAAGTGATAAAGAAATTAAAAAATTAAATACATGATTTAAATAAATTAAATAAAAGGGATAAATAAATAAAAATTATATACAAGAGCATATAGAACCGAAGAGGGCAATGACATTGTAACTAACTCTCCTGGTGCAACAATCCTATTCTACTACACATACAAGAATATACTATGGACATCGAATAAATTAAGTTTCCATTGAAATTCAAAATGTAAAGATTCAGAAAAGTCTTAAGCAGAAATACTTTTATATTTTAAGTAAATTAATAATTAAAGCAAATTGGCATGATTGTTTCTTTTAAATGGGTTAGTTTTAAAAGGTTTATATGGCTTGTAAGTGTTTCTTTATTTTCTTATGTGTATGTCTTATATTACTTGAAGTTCAATCCTGCACTTTACCTTACTTTCCTTAGCTAAGGCAAAGTCAGTTTCAGCTTCATTATCTTCTTCGAGTTGCCTGAAGTTCTAGCCGGTGATTTTAACTTATTTTCCTTTTTCCAAATTGAATTTCCTGAATGTGTTTCCCCTAATTCTTAAATCTACACATGCAAAGATTAACTTTGTTTATCAGTGTTTGGAGCAAAGGTAAATGGTGTTATATATATATATTAGAGTATATATACTCTATATATATATTAGCGGGTCTTAAATTAACCTATATCTAGTAGATAGTATAATATAGATTTATATATATACTACATATAGTGTATTATATTACTATATATATTAACTATGAAATTATCTTTATTAGATAATGATCTATTAATAGCCTATATTAAAAATAATATATATATATTATATATAGTGAGTATATATATATATACTCAGATAGTATAGTTATATATATATATATATATTACTATTATAATTAGTATATATATATATTAAACCTATACTAAATATATATAATATACTTATAGTATCATATATCATATATATACTATTATATACTATATATTTATATATAATAATATTATAAACTATAGCTAGTATATATAGAGTAGAGGTTAGGATTAGTTAGCTTTATAGCTATTATATACTTATTATAATATACTTCTTTATTTACTGACCTATACTATACAAATATCAGTATATATATATAATACTATTAATAGGGGTCAAGTGGGAATTAATGTTTCTCCATAATAACCTAATAGTTATTAATACTAGGTACTTATATAATATATGTATATCATATATATATATATATATAATTAATTATATAACATATAATGATTATATATATTTACTATACCTATATATATATATTTCCCTATATATATGCATAGATATTGAGGTATAGATTACGTATATATAATGATACTACTAGTATATATCTATAGTATAGGTAAGATAGTCAGCATATATATCCTTTATATATAATTTTTATGAGAAAATATATATAATATCATAACACTATATACTATATATAATTTAGTATTAATATATATATAGAACCTACTATATAGTTATATATATATTAGTATATGATATTATAAGTTTCATATGAGTATATTTACTATATACTAATTTATACGGGTAAGGTGGGCAGCAGCCATGCCCATGGCAGAGGTTAAATCGTGCCCCTTTTGGCCAATCATTTTCCTTACGACTAAACCTAAACCATAGAATCACCGGATGGTTGGCACTCACTGTATATTTCGCGGCCCTTTAGTTGACGATAGCGCCTCAGTGTTTGTTTTTGATGTTGGAGTTGAGAGGTAGTTTTCATGTTATTTTTTATTTTTCCTGTTCAATTTTCTTCCCTAGAAGTAATCTTATTCTTGGGTAACCGCGAACTGAAGTACCACCTTAGTGTTGTATACCACGGCCGTGTCTTTTTTTTTCCTTTCATTTTTTTTGAATTTCACTTATTAGCAAAAAACTTGACGCTCTTTTCTCACACGTATCCTTCTATCTCCACACCTTTCTTTTCAACTTGAAACAAACTTCGATAATGATTCACTATGACCATACTTTTGGTAAATGTTATTTACTTCGCATTATTCATAAAAAAATAGAGGAGAGTGAGGGACCATGTCTTGCTCTGATCTTATATCCATCATGGGCCGCAACTCGCCATAAATATACTCGGGTCCCACCCTAATACTCCCACATTAAACATCACTTCCTTCAGCTCACACCACCCGATCCATAATAGATTTCTAGTAATCCTATTTCTCACCGGCAAATTAATATTTAATAATTCATTATTATTCACTTCCCGCCTAATATCTTGTACCAATCACTTATCATTTGATACTCCCACAGCACTAGCCAAATGAGATCGACCGCCACTCTCCCCCCTCCATCCCCTCTCCCATACCAGCCTCGCACTATCCCTCATCACCCCACGCGACTATCGTGCACCCACCAGCTGATATACGACTAACATCCTCCTACCGTATCACCATGTGCGCCCTCCTTCCACATGTTGGTAATACGAACTCCCTTTTCTCCTATACGATACGTATTCCGTGCGTCGTAGAACAAGGTTACGTGGTACTTCTGCATGCACCCACTCCCTGGCATGGAAGCGATGTGCGTCGGGCCCTCCGTCTCTACCTAATAATTCCAAGCAAATGTTAACATAGAAGGTCCTGAAACTTATGCGCAGACCCTTGCATAAGTATCCGAGGTTATGAGTAATAGCTCAGAGGTGTCCCGGATCGCAGCACCTGGTGCTCGGAGCCGGATCGCGGCTGTTGGGTACTACGCAAAAATAGGGTTGCCATATGTTAATTAGCTGTTAAGACTTCGTTAGTTCCCCACTTCCTCAATGTGCGTATTCTAACATCCTACATCTTCCCTATCCCCGAGGTGAGATCCCTTGCGCTGCGTAGATAGAGGTTTCACACGTGCCCGACCCCGGCCGTCTGCGACGCACACCCACCACCACCCCGCGAAGGTAGACGAGATGGCCCCCAAAATAGAAAAAACTAACTTCCGACAACGGTGGTGAAATTTGGAGCTTCGCATCAGATGAGCGTATCGTGTACCCAGTGAGGAGTCGGATTCGATTAACGAAAATCCGGCACCGGTCTCCCGTGTCTCTGTAACCGCGGAGGGTACCGTTGAGTTACCGTAAACTTATCTGTCTAACATTACCAGGTACAGAGTGTTGTCCAGAGGCTACATCAGTATCCGCCCCTTCCCAAATTTTGGCATGCCACTCTTTCCTCATCGACGTATCCTTTGTCTACTGACCGAGGTTACGCTGCCCGTGCAACCAACCGAAAGGGGATGCCGGCCTCAAATATAGGAAATGTTCCCACTGGTGAAATTTGGCAGCATTGCATAGAGGAGGGAAGGAGTAACGTAGGATTCAACAGCGGACGTCAGAGAACAGCACTGGTGCTGTGCCCGAGTTAGTAAATATTTTGTATACATAATACAATATATACATTATCACAATTATATTTAATATAAACACAAGCGCCCATGGGTAGGCCCGCACTGCCCGGCTTCTAGGTGGCACTTTACCCTACTTAGGGTAGGGGCAAAATTGGCCTTCTTTTTGACAAAAAATAAAATCAAATCGATCTTTACTACCGAAAACAATTGACTAGGAAAGTTAAGCCCATAGCGTTCTTGTGCGGTAATACTAAACAGCTTTAGGTGATAACCATAAATCAATGGCCCATTGAAAACATTATACACATTTGACACATTACCAGTCTTTTCTAATTCAACTTTCAAAAAAGTTCCTTGGCGGGCTGCCCCACCTTACCCTACTCAATAGAAAAAAGTATACCCTAGTTATATATAGCATATATATTTATCTAATGTCAATACAATGCTCACATCCATTCTCGACACATATAAGCCCTTTGTTAAATACACATTATCTATTACACATATATGGGCCAAATACACTCTCGCCGTAATCTGTATTTTAATATTACCATTATAACATATATCATCATATTATATATATATTAATATATATATATATAATATATATATACATACCATATATTTATCTATGCTAAAGTTGAGCTAGATCCAATATGTACAAATAACAAAAACTACAAAGAAACAATTCGGAAAGGGGAAACTTTACAAAAAGGCAAATAGACCCAGAGGCCTTAAAACCATAGATGAAGAAGAATTAATAGGTCTTTCAAGACTGAACAATAAGAAGTTGATGTTAGAAATCATTTAATTCACCCGTTGGACATTGCTTAGAGAAAATCTTCATTTTAGATCAAGTTATTTTGTAACTACATCAATCTATCATACTCCTATTTAAATATTGCAAATTTTTATATATATTATAACATATTTATTTATAATAATCACATAGCAATATTCATTAATTTTCTTATATTCAGATTTATTACTATTATACACTTAATATATTTATATTAATAATATATTATATATTAATATATATAAATTAATACTTCAATGAAAGGTAATATATAATCAAAATAATACTCTGTATATATATCATACAGAATAAAATATAATTTCCTATATTATATTTAATATATATATGATACTATCTAATATACATAAGTATAATATATACTTGATATATTTATTTACTTTTTTTGTCAATTAATTTAATTAATACATTATATCTATATAGTATATATTATATTTTATATATATATACTTATATAGTATATATATACTATATATATTATATTTATAGTATATAATTATATATGATATATATTATCATCACCCGTCCCATTCTTCCCAATACATACACTGGAGTAGGGAGCCTCCACCATGCAGACCTGGGAAAACGAGGCATGCGATGAGCGCAATTTTTAGGGTATACCCCATAACGCTAGCTTAGCTGGACCCCCATAACCTCAGCTAAAACCACTTAAAAACCATAAGACCTGGTTGCAGTGAAGAGAATTAAGATATAAAATAATAATTCGATATATATTATATATATCATATTAATATATTATATTATCTATATATACACTCACTAATATAGTAGTTTCATAACTATATATATATACTATATATATATATACTCATATATATACTGTATACTTTCATTATACTATTATTATTATCGTATTATATTTACTATTTTAACTCTTGATATCTATATATATGTCTACTATACTACTATAATATATATATATTAACCTATATATCATATATATATTATATATATTATTATATACTACAATGATAGTTATACCTAATACTATAGTATATACTCTAAGCTACATAAATCTTCTTGATTTTGTTTCTACGACCTCACGCAAAAGACCACTACAGTGATCTTTCTATAGAAATTATAATAAACTGCCTCCACTCCTGATCGCTGCTTGCTCCATATGGGAATGAAGTATTACTCTCTGTATAAAATGTTGTTAATAAAACCTAAAAGACCGTTTCCATTCTTCGCCGCTTAAAATTCGTGTTTCGTCGAATGTCGTGATTTGATAGAAAACACTCAAGTCGTTTCACATTCAGTGTCTTTGTTTTTAACTAGCTACAGGACCTGTACGACGCGCCTCGTGGGAAATCACCTTTCGATATAATTGTTTTCCTCCTCTTTCTGTCTTCCCTGTCGAAATGAATGTCTTATTTCTGCATTTACCCTTCTTATTTTATTTTTTAAGTTTCGCTTTATTTTTTTTGTTTTAACTCTTTTTAAATTGAGGATTATAAGTCTATATATTCGGTTTAACGGGTGTCAAGATATTAATTTATTATTTTTTCTTATATAATAATTAAATTTTGGTTCTATTTATTCAATCTGAAGCTTTTTTTTAACGTGATTTTTAAATATATATAAAGGGACAGTTATTACCTATGTAATTAATAAATACACATCTATATATATATTACTATATTAATATAATATATTACATTATACCTATATACCTTCTGAAATGTGATACTATTGATCTTATATACTATCATATATATATACTATATATGGTACCACGTTTAAATACTCATTATATAAATATATATATATATATCTATAGTATATATATTTGGCGTATACGTATATATATATATATAGACTATTCAATAATTTTTATATATCATATAAGTATTATGATGAGAGAGAGAGAGAGAGAGATACAATTATACTATTATTTTACTATTTATTATCTATTTATATTATTATGTTATTAATATATATAGCTTTAGATATATATAATACCTATATATATATTTATAATCTTATTACTTATCATTATTAATTATACTGATATACTATAATCTCATCTAAATATTTAGCCTTTATCGTTACCATACAATACAGCTATATATATAGTACTTAGTAGTTTTATTCAATCTATTTGATTCTATGAAAAGTATTTATTATCTCAAGCGCATAAAATTTTAATACTGAAATCTAAGTAATAAATTAATATTTTTAACTTTTCTTTGTAAAATTTCTAAAGCCTTAAGAATAAAGATATATATATTATATATTATGACTTATCTATACAATACATAATTAACAGTATTTTTTTAAAATTATTAATTAGTTACCTAAAAGTTTGTGCTAAAGCAATAAATCCTCGATAAAATCACACCATTTCTTGTTACTCCTCCATTTTACAATCGAACATAACTTTAATTTTTTAATTCATCAATAATTAACCTGTAATTACGAATGATGATGAATATATCGCAGTCTATATTATTCATCTGATGTTTTTTAATATGTTCAAGTACTAAAAAAAAAAATATTTCTTTTAGTTATTTAAGAAATGTAATTATTTTGATGTTTATTAAATAAAGCGGTTAATTGAATCATTTTAAAAAATGGAATACATAAAGCGAAATAGTCGTTTCGCGAATAGCAATAAAAGGAGTGCCCGAGCTGGCAATTACCTTTTTTTGGGCACTTTTTCAAGCATGGCCCTGTGGCAGATAAAAACGTTTTTTACGTAATGGAATTGCAAAATTAAAATAAGAAGTTACCTTCAAAATAAAGAAGGCTAAAAGAAATAGAAAGAACATCTAAATAATATATAATAATAATAATCGACTAATATTATAATGCGTACATAAAATAATCAAATAATAATAATATTGAGATCATTATTATTATTACTCCATGTAATAACATAATTATATGATAATCAATAATAATATATATTATGAATATATAATTAAATAACATTAATCAATAAATAAAAATAACTATACAATAACTAATCATCAATAATAATAATATGATTACAATAATAATAATAATAATAATAATCATAAATAATCAATAATTATACTAATAATAATAATAATAATAATAGAATAATATTAACTCAATAATAGATAATACTAATATAAATAATGCAGATAATCAATAATTAATAATAATAATAATAATAATAATAATAATAATAATAATAATAATAATAATAATATTAATATGTCAATCATTAGTTAACTTTAAACTATAATTTATATAAAATAAAGAATCAGTAAAGGCAACAAAAACAAAACAAACTAAAACCAGTAATATTTTTACCCACCAAAAATACAAGATTAAAGATTAAAAATATTTTTGTAAGTGATAATATTTAAATCATTGTTATTCATATCGTGTGACTATTTTTTCTTTGCATAATTGTCATGTTATATCTTATTAACTATATTTTTTCACTGGTCCCATCTCCTAGCGAAACAACTACATTTTTATTTCATGTTTTCAGAACTAAAATTAAAATTGGTAGTGTATTCAACTAAGAAAGTCTTAAAATAAATATTGATAATATTTTTTTTTTCAGTATCTAAACCTTCCGGATGCACCATATAACAATTGTACTTTTCCTAAATTTTCAAACATTATTATAGTATATTATATAGGTATATATATTAATAGTATATACTATATATTATAATTATATAATATAGTATATATCAGTATATTATATATAGTATATACTATATATATCGGCTGTACTAGAGCCATTAATATATATAATGTAAGTGAGTACGGCTCCTATATGACTATTTATAATATATCATACAACGTACGTGAGCGGAATATAGCTGATATCACTATATTGATTATATATACGTATATATACTACGGGCTCAGTAAGTGATATATATATTTCTATTATGTATATAGGTACTTTATATAACTATACTATATTAATAAAGTATAACTTACGTATATTTTATTCTATATATTAGTTATTCATAACCTATACTAGGTTCAGATATTATTGACTATATTATCATAAGTAGAGTTTATAATATTGATTATACGTAGGTAAGTATTCAGTAGGTATATATATAGGTATAGAGCTTATATACTAGTATTCATAGTATATACTATATATGCTATATATATTAACTATATACAAATACCACTTATGTGCTAATTTATTGGGTGACTATATATATATACTATATATATTCTTATTTCATTTTCTATATAATAGTTTTATATATATATACCCTATATACTATAATATAATTTATACCTATATATATATATAAATAATATACCTATACCTACTATATATATATATATATATATATATAGATATATATATATGTATATATATGAGTATATAGTACTATATATTAATAGTATATATATAGTATGGATCAATATACTCCGTATATAGTATAGCTATATATGATATACTATGTATAATATATACCTATGTTATATATATATACTATATATAATATAGTAATATATATATATATATATATATATATACCATCCATTCTGTTAGACTCTGCCTGTGAACAGTTATTCCTCTATGTGACCGAGGAATAGCATTGGTGACTAGTAATTTCTTTTTTGCGTAGCCGGCTTACTAGGCCTGTCCCCACAGCCTTCCATAGTTTCCTATGGCAGAGGATTCATGAGAAGGAATTAAAAGGCATAAGGGAGTTTCCAGCCCCTTTAACAATGCGAAGAAAAATCTTCCTATAATCCGACTGCCGTAAAATATCCATTCATCTTCGATCAAATTTCAGTTATTTTAGAAGGTCTTGTAATTTAAATTCAAAATTGTTTTCTAATAAAAAACTACAAGCTACAATAAGTTTTTATTCCTCAGCTATATTTGATAAGTATCCTTGCTATTATTCATAACTATTGAAAAAGAACCGAAATTAAAATTTTGTTGCTAGTCTTTACGGTTACAATATTAATTTTGCACTGATAAAAGATTTTGATTTTAATTTTAATTTTAAATTCTTATTTAATTAAGTAAGGTATTTTCTTCACTTTTATCATTTTTTTAACAGTTAACTGCATAATCTGTCAGCAAAATACTTTCTCCTTCTCTGAGACATAAAAAAAGCAATTAGAACCTTTGCAGGAGCCCTCTTGGAATGTTCAGTCTTCATTTCAGTCCGTCATGTTGTTCTTATTTCTTTTCCCTGCTGCTTATTATTGTTTCCATCTCAGACCACAGCCGGGTTATATATATATATATATATATATATATATATATATAACTATATATATATATATATATATATATATATATTTATATATATATATATATATATATATATATATTATTTTCGTTCCATTCGTCCTTTTAGGGTGTGCTTGTCAGGTGCTACTCCTCCAGTATTTTCTCCAAACATCTTTGTCTTCAAATATTCGTTCTTCTCCTACTTCCTCTACCGTCTTGCCTCTACGTTGCACAGCCTCCGCCACCGAATCCATCAAGCTCTTCCTCGGTTTTCCTGCTGGTTTCCTCCCTTCTGGTCTCCAATCCATCATCTCTCTCAATCTCTCCCCTTCTCTCATTCTTTTCACGTGTCCAAACCATCTTAACTGGTTTCTCTCCACTCATTCCAAAACAGGTTCCACTCCCAGTTCTCTCCTCACCAGCTCGCTCCTCATTCTGTCTCTCAACGATACTCCTCTAATGAGTCTAAGTACTCTCATTTCCGTAGCTTCTATTCTCCTTTTTTGGACCGTATTCAATATCCATCATTCAGATCCATACAACAATATCTGTCTCAGAATTGTTTTATATATGAATATTTTAACTTCTTTTGGTACCCCTCTCTCCTTTAGCAACGGGTACTGTGA
>JABUQX010061983.1:42500-46651 GCA_015478945.1 Trachelipus rathkii
TTTAAAACGTAATAATAAATTTCAATTAATAATTTTATTCAGCCTCCGTATCTTCACATTCGGTCTGATCCGATATTTCATCTTCAATGTCACTACTCAATATTTTAAAAGAAATTTCTTATTAAGATAATGTATAACAGAGGCGACCCTAAAATTGCAAGTTTCTCGACTTCAGTGACTAACGGTCAAAAAACAATTTTAATGTGATGCAAATTGTTAATGTTTTTAAAGATGGTAATTGTGCAGCGCGGTAAGCTGCAAAGTGACTAGTAAATGAATTTATTTTTCAATAATAGTTTTTTATATATTTTTCCTTCCCATGTATAACGACCTAAACAGCGATGCCATATCTAACGCTTTCGGTTTAGCCCAAATTTATTTCTGTTTAGGCTAAGATTTGTTAAGTAGTCACAGATTTACTGTGTATACTTAACAAAACTTATCATAACCTGAACTTATTGGGTCCTAAACCGAATCATAACTTTAAAAAAATGTCGTAAAATAAGATTTGTTAATTAGAAAATCGTTCAAAAAAAACAAAATTTTATATTACCTTTAGCTCCACAATTACTTTTAAGGTTAACTCTCTACGATTCAAATCAGTTACTTTAATATCTTCTCCTTTTCCTTGAAAGACTTTATAAAGAGCTTTTCCAATTTCTCCCTTTCTAAAATGTAATCACTTTGGACCTAACCCGGCAAAACTTTTCTCGTTTTCATAATTTTTATCTTACTTCAAAGAGTGGTACAAAACTAAGAAAATATGTTTGTTCCATCTTTAGGCAACTTGTCAGATTTATCAAGTCTTAAGGAAGATCAACTTTAATTAATTTTGTTATTTATATATATATATATATATAGTGATAGTATATAAAGAAGAGAAGATTATATAAATATATATATATATATATATATATATATATATATATATATATATATATATATATATATATATATATATATATATATATATATATATATATATATATATATATATATATATATATATATATATGTTATATATATAGAGAAAGAGAGAGAGAGAGAGAGAGAGAGAGAGAGAGAGAGAGAGAGAGAGAGTGTGATTGATTTTATTAAAATCTTATATTATCTAAATATAATTTTGCAAATTACCATAATTTTTAAAATTATAATTTTAAAAAAAAAAAATAAAAATTCATAAAAGAAATAAGTTAAAACTTTATTAAAAAATAAAAGAAAATTATCGTTGTTAGAATCTAAGCACATAAAATATAAAATATTTTCTTTCCGCCTAAACACTTCATTATTTTTCTCATTCTTTTTTATTTTTTAAGTTGATCAAGAAAAAGAAGAAAAAATGTTAAACACAAAATGCAAAAATGTAACTAATCACAAACAAATATTATGGATAAGATTAAAATCTGAGAGAAATTACAATGAACTTTATTTAACATAATAATTGATAAGGAAAAGTCTCTTCTCTCTCTCTCTCTCTCTCTCTCCATCCTCTCCACATCATCAGTCATAGCATATATATATATATTATTACATATATATATATATATATATATATTATTATTATATATATATATACATAGTATATTAAATAGTTAAGAAGTATATATATATATAAAGATATAAATATATATATTATTATTATATATAAATATATTTATATATATATATATATATATAATCACCATATATTATATATTATATATAAAGATATATATATATATATATATATATATATATATATATATATATATATATATATATATATTATATATATATATATATATATATATATATATAATTCTGTATTTGTAAACTACTAGAGAAATTAATACTAAACAAAATTTCCCACCCCATTACTCTCCCAGATTTCCAACACGGATTCAAAAGCAACCACTCTACAACTACAGCCCTCACCTCCCTCACACAACACATCATTAATGGCTTCAACCAATCCCCTTCCCATAGATCTATACTCACCGCAATAGACATAAATAAAGCATTCGATACCGTCCCCACACACATCCTTATTCAAAAAATCCTCCACTCCCCCTTAGAAAATAATGACAAAAAATGGCTCTCCAATTTCCTCACCAACCGCTTCGCTAAGGTCTTATACAAAAACAACCTCTCCCATTCTATCAAATTACAAAATGGCGTCCCACAGGGCGCCATTCTCTCTCCATTTTTGTTCAACTTTTTCACAGCAGATCTACCTACCCCAACCCACCAATCCACCAAACTTATTACTTACGCAGACGACATCAGTCTTATTTCCCAACACCCAGACGTAAACATAGCCACACAACATACCCAAGAATATTTACATTTATTAGAAAATTGGTTAAGCTCCAACAGAATGACAGCATCCCCCCTTAAATCCTCCATCACCCTTTTAACCACTGACCGTCACCAATCCTCCCTCCATCCTATAATCACCCTGAACAACAACCTCCTTCCATTAAACAAAACCCCAAAAATACTAGGACTTACCTATGACACTCACATGACGTTCTCCCCCCACATCGACCAAATCACTTCCTCAACCCAACGAAAACTAAACACCCTCCGAACCCTCTCTCAACACAACTTCAGCGACAGGAAACACACACTCACCACTACCTATAAACAACTCCTCAGAACAAATCTAAACTATGCCTCACCAGCATGGTTCCCAGCACTCTCAAAATCGAACACAAATAAATTACAAATTTCTCAAAATACAGCCCTCAGAATTATCACAGGTTGCACAAAAACCACCCCAATCCAACATTTACACGATGAAACTTCCATCCTCCCCATCTCCACACACCTGGAGATGGTGGGGACTCAATTCTATCAGAAAACACGCAATCCTTCCCACCCCCCCACAAAGACTAAAATCCTCCCATCAGCTCAATTCTGCCCCTTCTCTCACCAGAACAATTTATTACAACACATACAACATCATAATTCTCCTCCTCCCATAGGTAATGGATTACACATATCCATATCTAACTAACTATACCTAATAAACCGTCAGCCAACACCTTACAAACACCTCCTTCCCCCAAAGCTCTCCCTCAGGAAGAAACGCCGTCCAGAAGAGGCCAAAATCGACCTCGCCTCTGAGCAGATCAGGCCTACCAACATGTAAAACGTAATATAAATATAGATTCAAACTAGACAACGTCACCTCCCCACCTGCACCAGATGTCACAATTCCAAGACACACAGAAGCACCTCCTTCTGGCATGCACTGCTCGACGCCCCCGCGCTGTGACTTCTCTGGGCAAATTCTCTTCTCGAAATGTGGAATCGCCGAGAGAGCGGTAGCCGGCTTCCCCGGAAGCAGTGGCCCTCCACTGGGGCAAATAGGGCAGAAGTATGTATATGTATATATATATATATATATATATATATATATATATGGTATATATATATATATAAAAATAAAAGTGATAGCATATTTATACATATATATATAATATACATATATATAGATAAGGTTATTATAAGTATATATATATATAAGTATATATATATATATATGAACCTGTAAAAGTTCTTTAGCTTTAGCCCAAGAAAATATTGTATTATTTTACAAAAGTACACTATATCCTTTAGAAAGAAACAAATAATTATTCCATCTCAAATATAATTACTCAAGCTGTGAAAGAGAAGAAAAAGATTGTAAAAAAAAAAAAAAAAATAATTAAGAAATTATGGTCATTGTTAAGAGCTGCAAAAGAAATTTGAAAAATAAATTTCATTCTTCGTCTCTGAATAAGAATTTGTGCTTTCCGAAGGTAAGAAACGTTAGAGAGTTGACGTTTTAAACACAAGGAATTAAATTTTAAAAATGAAAGGAAAATGAAAACCAATTAAAAACGCATAAAATTAGTTTTGTTTTTCATTATATCTTTATTTATAAAAATAAATTTATATATATATATATATATATATATATATATATATATATATATATATATATATATATATATATATATATATATATATATATATATAAAAAAATATATATATATATATATATATGTTACTATATATATATATATATATACATATATACTTATATATGCAGTATGGCGCACGAAAACGCAGCGTTTCACGATAGCGAAACGGTTAAACTTCAATATATTGAACGAAGTACAATA